>CAWUFW010020407.1:0-152415 GCA_963921515.1 Calotriton arnoldi
CTCCCAAATGCGAATCTGGGGCATGGCCCCCATGTTGCCATATGCGTTCCTAAGCATTCCATTTGAACCCCAAAAGCATATTCCATCCCAAATGCGAATCTGGGGCATGGCCCCCATGTTGCCATATGCGTTCCTAAGCGTTCCATATGAACTCCAAAAGCAAAGTACAAACCAGACCCAGGATGGGCCAGGAGCCCGCATACACCAGAGTCACAATGAGTAGGGGCAAAGCAACACACCCATCGGCATGGCCAATCCGTCCCATGCCACATGTGCACAGCACACAGTCCCATTGCCTAGCACACACAACTACAGATGCCACAGCCACACACTCGCCTCCGGGAAACCCATGTACGAGATTGCACGAACTGCCAATGTCAGACGACTAATACATACTTCGCCAGGTGCAACACAATAACAAATCTCATTTTCTCCACAGGTGACGAACTGCTGGACGCTGGGGATGGAGACAGCAGCCAGCACAGCCAGCCTACAAGCCCCCAACGAGGACACACGGATCTGGAGGATCTGTCCACCTCTTCGGACACGGACCACCAAGCTGGCCCATCTGGCGTGGCAGGGCCCAGCCGCTCCCCAGGACCCCTCCTACCCACCAACCCATCATCCAGGGATGCTGAACAGTCCCAGTCCCCTGCTGCCACTGTCGTTGCGGCCACACCCACGGTCATTGCGGCCACTACCACTGCCGCAACCGCCACCATCGCCGCACCGACCACCATCGCCTCCACCACCACCACGTCTTCGCTGGCACCAGCCCCAGCGCAGGTGGTGGCCCGGCCGACTGGATCCACCCTGGGAGCCACAGCGAGGACCGTGGTGTGCAATGTGGCTAGTGGGCAGGCCGGTGGCAGCAGGACTGGTAGGAGGAGCAGGGTCAGGGAAACGCCAGCCTCCCCTGGGAGCCATGCCCTGCCTCAAATGGCCAGAGTCCTTGGGGCCTATGAAGAGGCCCAAGGACAATGGGCCAGGTCTGCTACTGACACGCGGGAGGTGCTGGGGGTGCTGAGGTCCATGGACGCCCATATGGGCCAATTCGTGTCCCGTATGGACCAACTCGTGGACCTCATGGGCCAGCTGGTGGTGGCGGTGGGGTCACAGGCAAGGCCAGCAACACCACCTCCGCCACCACCTGCTAGGGCGCAGGGTCGGCCAGCAGTGTCCACTTCCCCTGCGTCCACAGCCAGTGAGCACACCTCACCCACCACCAGCAGGTCGCCACCACACACCCCCCTCCCAAACGTGGAAGGGGCCGTCCGAAGAGGAAACAGATCTCCCGGGAGGACTTCGCACGCTCCAGTCGCAAGTGAGGCAGCCAGCCAGCCTTCCGCCAGCCTTCCTTGACCAGCCACTGCATTGACTTGCTCTACGATCCCACTCCACACAGCCAGCTGGATGGCATGTGTGTGTTGGACTATGGACATAGAACCAGTGGGTACACCCTGATCATCACGCAGCCATGACCGACAGCTCATTGTCACTGCACGCACCACTTTTGTTATCACCTTACACACAATCACATGTCACAGTTCGTAATAAATGCACCTTATTCACTAACTGCTGTTTGTGCCCTGTGTTTTATTTGTACGAATACAACGGCCACCTTGGGCGGAAGGGCACCTGATGCGTGGCATGGCAATGGAATCCGGAGGGCCTGTAGGGACCTAGGGGTGGGAGACAGAACAGGAGCACATTCAATGAGTGTGTCACACACCCATCACACAGTACATGTCAACAACTACAAGCAATGTACACACATCGCACAGAGCAATAGGGCACAATGCCACAGTCACCAACAGTGGCATACTACCCTGGCCATGGAGCGTTGACACACTGCACGCAGTGAACATACGGCCACCCTGACACAGCACACACACACCTGCACAGATACAGACACATCATCCGTCGTACATGGACACTCACCGTCAAGTGAAGTAGCGGGCGATGAGCTGCTGGCGCACATTCCCAGCTTCCTCCTCTCCGCTGTCCACCTCACTCGAGCTGTCCTGGTCTGCGGGCTGGGGCCCTGGTTGATCTCCGTCATCCACAATGAGGGGGATCTGCTTCCGAATGGCCAGATTGTGCAGCATGCAGCACGCCACCACTATCTGGCACACCTTCTGTGGGGAGTACGCCAGTGCACCCCCGGTGCGGTCCAGGCACCTGAACCTGGACTTGAGGAGGCCAAGGTACGCTCGACCACACGTCTGGTCCTCCCATGTGCCTCATTGTATCGATCGTCTGCTGGGGTGCGAGGATTCCTCAATGGACTGAGCAGCCATGCCCCATTCGGGTACGCAGAGTCACCTGGGTGTGAGGGACACAGAGAACCGTAGCTATTCCAACTGGACAGGGGACAGCATCGCACAACCAGCACGCTACACCACTCCACATACTCACCGACAATACAGGCACGATCCTGTTGCAGATTGGCCATCAGTCGTGGCAAGATGCTGTTGCGCATTATGTGTGCGTCATGGGCCGAGCCTGGAAACTTTGCACACACGTGGGTGATCACCATGTCCGCAAGGCACACCACTTGCACATTCAGGGAATGCGTGTGCTTCCTGTTGCGGTACAGGTGCTCAGTGGCCTGTGGTGGAACAAGGCCAACATGAGTGCAGTCAATGGCTCCCACAACGTGTGGGATTCTGCCAAGGGCATAGAATGCACCCTTCACTGCCGCCAATTCACGAGCCCTGGGGAAGCGGATGTACCTGTTCCGGTACAGCATCATGGCTGCCAGTACATCCCTCAGCACCTTGCTGAACATGGGCTGGGACATCCCTCCTCCACTGCCCACTGTGTGCTGGAATGACCCAGTGGCGAAGAAATGCATGGCGGCCATCACCTTAGCCGTGGGGGTGACAGCAGTCGGATACACCCTGCGGGGACGGAGATGGGGCTCTAACATGGCACACAGTCGATGCAGAGTTGGCCTGTCCAGCCGAAACTTCCTGATTACCTCTGTATCGTCCATGTCCGCCAGCAATTGGTATGGGCGGTCAATGTTCGGTCTCCGCCTGGGTTAAATGGCAGAGGACACATGTCAAAGCAACACGGCACATAGCAATTTCGCATACACATCACTGACATGACTGAGCAAGCACATGAGCCACAGCCCAGCTGTCAAGCTGGGACGGCACGGCCACAATACACTTACACAGGTCTCCCAACAATGGCAATGGCAAGTGAGACATACCACTGCCATGTGCATGCACATGGGGATCTAGGCCCCAATGACTTGCGGGCGTGCTGATGGGGACTGACTGCATATTCGTCAAGCGGCAACGCCACGGCAACATGAGTGTCTGCTGAGCATGGAACTGCTTCCGAGGCTGGATGAGTATGGCACACGACGACGACGATGTGGGCACGGGCTGAGCGGCCAATACAAGTGGGACCTGTGGCACGAGGGGATATGAGACAGTAGTAGGTGTCAGCACTGCACCCTATGTACAGCACTGTACGGATCACAGCTCCCGAAACATTGACTGGTGTCCACATTGACAGCCCCATGCCAAGACGGCTGTGTGCTTGCAGTCACACGTCACAGGTGAGAGGTTACATTGCACGTGCCAGGTGGCAGACGTACATAGTGGGAGCTGGCATGTGTGTGCATGTGTCTCCTGTTCAGGATCCACCAGATGGGCGCTGACTCTGTACTGACCATTGGACACAGCATGTTCCGTGGAAGGCTTGTGTGTGTGGGATGGTGGCACTGGATGTGCCTCCGTTGGGTGGGGGGCCATGCACAGGGCGGGTACGTCGATGATTGCGCATTGTTGGTCACGGTGGGTGCACCAACTAAGATGTGTTGCCCTGTGTTCAATTCCTATGTCCGCATGATGATGGACTGTGGATGTGGGCAGACTACACATTGGTCGATGTGCTGTCTATATGCATGTGCCTTCACACCAGGCACAGCTGCCCCTGCACATGTGACCCCTGCTGGACTCGCTGCTGGGTCTGTGGAGCTGATGCACCTTCTGCGCGTGGGGCGGACAGCTCTCCTCACTTCCCTCATTGCGCATGTCATGTCTTTGCCGCAGGTGACATGGATCATGGAGGGCCCACATGTACGCGTGGGTAGGCTACACATGATTGTTCACTGGTCGCCACCCCCAGTCAGTGTTTCGAATGGGAAGGTTGTCGTGCTGGTGGTATGTTCGATGTGGCGGATGGGCGGGCCTAGGTGCGGGCTTACATTCCGGACATGGGGGGTAGTTGGATTGGCGACTAGTTGCAGTACACACGGGACACGTCTCTTCCTTTCCACATCTGGGTCATCCCTTGTACTAACTGACAGTGATACAGTCATCTTCGCCCCAGCCCTCATGTCCTCCCCTCGCCCCCCAATATGCATGCTCACCTGCGAGGCTAGCGCTTGCACAGGCAGCCCCAAGCTCGCACCAGAGAGGGCAAGGAGTGAATGTGTGGGTCCAGTTGCACGAGTGGGCTGTCTCAGGGTATGATGTGTGGCGGGACGCCGTCCACCTGCGTGGTGCCCCAAATGGAGACCCGGCCTGCATGGACTATGCATCACAGTCTTCGCCTTCCGGATCCGCCACCTGCGACACCCAGTGGCTGTGGCTGCCCTTGCGGCCAGGCCGCGTCCGTCTGTGGCTGATGGCCCACACATTCACTCTTTGGCCTCTCTGGGGAGGGCTCGGGGGTGGTGGCGCACGCGCTTGCACTTAGTCGCAATGGCATGTGGCGTGGTTGGTATGATGGGCAATGGATGGGATGGTGCGAGCCACCTCCTGTGACGTCAGTGCTGCTCGTGCTGTGGTGCGTCCCCCTACACTTCCATCTGACTTGTGCCATGCTAGACGTTGAGGTTCTATTGCCTGCGTGATATGACCAGGAGGAGCGCGAGGAGACCTCTCACACACCATGCTCCACTGCCATCCCGTGCCCTGTATCGCCTGTGCGGATTGACTATGTTGGGGTTACACCTGGTCGACTGGGGCTGTGTGTGCCTTGTCAAGGGGCATGGCGGGCGCACAACAGGATCCAGCTTGTCCACAGAGGGTGGGCTGAGGTGCGCCTGGTACCGCTTTGTACGTGTGCCCGGCTGCTGTGCACACACGTGTTCACTCCCCCCCGACAGGTGTCCTCTCACAATGCCCAGGGAAGCGGTGGTGTACTGTTCATGACCCCTCCCAACACGGCGTGCTCCAACTTGGCATGTGCGCATCTACCCGTCGCACCCACCCACCTGGGCACTGCGTCCATACGACTTCACACGACACATGTGTGTCTTCCACAGTAGTGCTACTCATTTGCGTTGACATCCAATACCAGTGGACTACATGGTCATGTCACGACTGCCGTGTACTTCACATACTCTCATCCTCTCTCATTCGTACTTGTGAAATGAGTCAGCGGAGACAGTTCTGGTTTCAAACATTATATTGAGTCTTCTGTCCTCTGTGATGCAGTATAGTGGACACTACTGGCAGCGGAATACATGTTGAGGATATACTGAGCATGATAACAAATGGGATAGGGTGTGGGGTTACATCTGCTTGGCCAAGGCTGTGCTAATGTACATTTACGTATAGCTGCGGAGCTGCGGACTTTGACACAGACGGTATACATGTAGCCTACCAGACCGCTCGGCATCATGGGCACAGTCCATCTCAGTTCCATGTGACAGGTTTGCTGCGGTTGTTCCTCATGCACGCGTGCATGTGAGATGACATCAGGGCATGTGCTTGCGTGCATGCAGCGGCGTGCCACTTGTTGTTGCACTGTGGTGGTTACTGGACATGTCACAGTCACTGGGGTCGTGTTGTTGTTGTATGCACTTGTCGTCCATGCAAAGGTCCTGGTATGGGATTCCCGGGGCGGGGGTGGGAGGGGTGCAGCACCCACAGACTCCAGGCGACCTATTCATGTCCACTGAGCGGTGTGTGTGTCCATGTGCGCTGGATCCATGTTGTGTCCTGGTTGTTCGTGCAGTTCCGTCCATGTGGGTGCGATGCACAGAGCCCATGCCACTGCCTCCCACGATGCATGCGGTGTTCCTGGATGTGATGGGGAACAGTGTGCATGTCCCGGTCATATCCGATGTCATGGCGATGTCGTTGATGGTGTGGTTACAGTTGCCGGTCGTTTGGTATGGCTGTTGTGGTGGTGACTGGCCAGTCCGTGCGGAAGCTGAGCATGGGTGCGGGGTTGGACTTCATAGGTCACTCGGGAACCTGCGTTGTGGTCGGACGTATTTACAGGTTGTCAGGTATGCGATGCCGTCCAGCAGGGCTTCCATGTCATTGGTGGTGTACATGTTTGCCAGCCAATGAAGCGGATGGTGGCTGTCAAGGTGTTGTTCGTAGGTTGTCCCTTGGAGGACCATGATGGGGCATGCTGGGTGACATTCGATGTAGCTGTTCTCGATGATCCGTCGTGTGGAGGCACAGTGGTTCCATTTCAGTGCGCGTGCGATGTTGGCCACATACGCCATGCCCCCATAGGCAGAGCAGGCCCTGTCGTGTGCGTCCAGAGGGAGGAGTAGTGGTAGCAGGTCCGCCTTCAGACATGCCGGGTTGGAGAGGCATATCTCGACGGGATGCTGGTAGGGACACCTCCGACAGTAGAAGACGGGCATGACGCAGCTGAACAATGTGATGCGGTAAGTCAGTCGGTAACTTACGTTCAGCAGGGACAGGAGATCGCATCCCAATGTATGTATCGTGTTGGTTTGGTACAGCTTGAGCTGTTCGGCGTAGTTGGGTAGGTGTGTTGCGGTTGCCATTTCGCAGCGGTTCGTAGAGGTGGCGTGCTCCGGCTGTGTGTGCAGTCTGCAATGTGCACGCTCCGGGGTTGCTGTGAGCTCTGTGTAGTCGTGGGGAGACAGGACTTGTGTTCTGTTGGCTTGTTTGGAGGACACAGGCCCTCTTCCCACATGCTTCTCAGACAGTTCAAGGTCAGTGCTGTGTGACTCCTTCCAATTAACTTGCATGTGGCCGACATGGGGGAGTGTTTTCTTCTTTCTTCCCCGTCCGTTGTGTGCTTCTGTGATATGCGCTATCTGCCCTGTGGTCGGTCTCCTCGGCATGCCTGTGTTGGTCTATTCTTGGACAATGGCTGTATTCACCGGCTTCTGTCGTAGGGCTGTGGTTTCGGTGTTGGAATGGAAGGTCATTCAGTGCTGTCTGCTCTCCCTTGTGTGGGCGGCAGGCTGCCTTTCCGCTCTGCGTTGGGCCTTGTGTGTGGATGTAATTCTTGGGCCACCTGTTGTCGGTACCCGGGCTCTTTGGTGTTCCGTTTCATGTGTCTTGTTCATATGTGCAGGGTGGTATGGGTTTTCAGTGTGGTACTGGCGTTCCTCTTCCCGAAGGGGCCCTGCTTCTCCTAGTTGGTGTTGCCGCCGCTGTGTGCTACGCCATGTTTGTTACACTGGGGTGTGTCCTGCAGTTGCGTGTCTTCACTGACATGTGTGCGTCGTTTGTGTGGCGTTGGGTGTTGTCCGTGAATTGGGCGTTGGGGACATGTCTGTGGCCGGCCTGTCACGTGTCATGTGCGTTCGGGGTGGGGCTGATGTGTGTGCTGCTTGGTTGTGTCCCTGTGTCTGTGTGCGACGCATGCATGGCGCTGCGGTTGGCCTCTGCGTTGTGCGCATGTGTGGCGGCGTCATCGGCGCTTTGGGGCCGTGACGGGGTGGTTGGTTCCTAGTCCCAGGTGGTGTGTACACATGTGTTCTGCGATGTTAGGATTTGGCCTGTGTGTCATATGTGGATGCGATGGTGGATGTGTAGTGTGCACGCGCTGGTGGGGGGTTGTCCGCTTTTTCCGCCCTTGCACTGTGTGCGCTGTTTGCGTGCACTTGTTGTGTGTGTGCCTACCTGCGTCTCCGCGGTACGTTGCGTCCTTGGTGGTGCATCAGCAGAAGCATGGGAAGGGCCTGCAGTGCTGGATTCATGCCCGGGGTGCCGCTTCTTCGTTGTCCGTGCTCTGCGTCCGTGTTTCCGCCTCTCTTTCACGTGCGGTGTCTCTTTGCCGTGGGAGCCGTTTGTTTGCGGCATCGTAATTTATGCGCCGGGCGGGACGTGTTTCGTCGGACGGTGTGTGTCAGTTGTGCTGCGCCGCTACGTGTGCGGGCGCACTTTGATGGCGGACGGTGTTGCTGGCTTGCCGGCGGTGTTTGGCCTGCTTTTCGCATCATAATTGGGCGGGCGTGTGGACTGCTGCGTGCCGGCGGTAACTGGTGGTTTTTGCATCCGCCAGCACGGCGGTTGTGCTTCCGCCCGCCATCGTAATGGGCCCCTTAGTCTCTAGTTTTGTACACAGCAGTGCCAAACCAAGAGTTCTGATACACCTTCTCCAACAACCAAAACAAAGAATGCCTTGCCAGACTTTCACATGTGCCTTGCCACCTTTTCACACTATAGCTGCCCAGTTAAGGGTCATACCCAAATGATGTATTTCGGCAACTGGGGGTCAGACAGTGTACAGAAACTTTAAGAATTTCAAGAACCTGTACTGAGGGAATATTGAATTTTAGTGTAGCAAAATGCTTACCTTCTGCTTGGGCAATAAGGAGGAAATTTTGGCTAGCTGAACAATATAACCTGGAAGGAGAGTAATGAACTGAATGTATATTGCACGGAAATATAGTACTCATTTACATTAATTTGTAAAAATTATGAATGTTAAATTCTTGATTTTAATTTCTCAATAGAGGACTGAGTTAGGAATTCCAGCTAACATTGTTTTATCCAGTTTTAACCAAACTATATATGTATTGAGATATTGATTATTTTAAGCTGATGTTTTGTTCGGATGAAACATCCATAAAACACATTTGATTGATTTAAATTGAAAACATATAATATCTGGGCCTTTATAGACGGTAATATTGCAGAAAGGCCGCAATGGGTTTTGTTGAGAGGTCCCTGAATGTATATTTAAGTGCGTTGCCTGGCACAACTTGGCAGCGAGGAGACCAGGTGGCAGAGAAAATAGGTCTCACTTCTTTTCCTTCCCCTTATACACAGATCCATTTTAATATGGGCTTCATCCCGGCACTACAACCCCGCCTATTCGATAAATGGAGATATGGGGCTGCAGAGAAATTTCAGACATCTTTCTGAGGTATCATCAGATTGTTTTTTGCAGTGTAATCAGAATACCACATGGAAGAAACGGAGAGGTTACATTATGCACAAATGTAACACGGGGTGCTATACCCTCAAATGAAAGACACAGCTGTAGGCGACAAGACCAGGTTTGAAAAATTGAGACTAACAGTTTCTGACTGGGTAATGTTCACATTAAATATGCTGTTCATGACGGTCGTCCCAGTAGTCTCCTGGATATGCATGATTAGCTGGGAGATATATCTAAATTAAAAAAAACTGCTAAAAAATGAGAAATCTCGAGGAGAGATGTGTATAAAAGTGCTATCTATATTAGTAATTAGGAAATACAGGATCAAATCTTTTTGGACTGGCTTTAAACACACACTAAAACCCACCACATTTATTCAATTGCTAGTCTTTACTGCTGGACAGAATGTGGTGCTATAGGTAACACAGTACATGTTTGGTGGAGTTGTCCCAGGCTGAACCAGATTTGTAAAGAGGTAGGTAAGTCTGTGCATGAACTACTCTGATATCCCACGCCCTTTGACCCAGGTGTTCTACTTCTATGCGTGAGACCATCCAAATCTAAGGGTCTTTTGAGACCTGACTGGTACCAGACTTTGCAATGTTTGTGAGTGGCAAAAATGACAATTGCATTTCAATGGAAAAAGAAAGATCCACTGTCTACAAATAAGTGGGTCCACAGACTATGACACATTCTTGTTTTAGAAGGTTGTCCTGCAGTCTTGAAGGTAACCATCTTTATTTTGATAGCCTATGGAATCCACTGCAGAATTTCCTTTCCAGTGGCACCCTGGGATACCATTCTGAATTGAGAGCATTCGGTCTTTTTTCGTAAACAGAAAGGCCAGCATGATACTGAGAGAAAACTGATCTCAAGAGCAGGTTATTTTGTCTGTATTCGTTAACATGTTGGTAAAAAAAAAAACTTAGTTCGTATTTTTTGGAGACCATTCAAATCTGAACCAAAAAAAAACAATTGCTATCCTGAAACCATGGGAAATAAACTACCTAAAGCAGTGATTCACAACCTTTTTAGAACCACGAACCAATTTTTAGAATGACAAACTTTCGCGGCCCATCTACCTTTAATGGACATGAGGCAGGGGCTGTTTTTGAAATTAACTAAAGCACCATGTGGTCGCGCATGGTCACTTACAGAGACCACATTTTCCATTAAAGTGGCCACTAAATTTGCACATAGTTTTACTGTCAAAACTATTTATCACACACACAGTATAACGTGTAGAAATTTGATTTCTGAGAATATTTATCATTTGTGCATCGCCGAGTAAATTGTCTTCATTTGTTTTGATCCTATTAAATCTCTGTTTCCAGCAAACTTCAAAATTACATGTTTCATTTTTGCTTTCCTAACTTCTGAATGCAATCAGTTAATTTACAGATATTTACATTTTGGTGTGTTATAAAATAACATAATACATACTTTACTTTCACACTCCCTGTACTCCAGTAAGATTGCTACATAATTCACTTTAACCGCGGCGGCAATTCCGCCGCGGTGCGGCGGTTTAGCGGAGAGGGCGGGGCCGCGTCGGCCAACGGACGTGCGCAGCACCAGAGAGGTAGTGCTCGCGACGGCCGTTGGCCGACAGAAGCACGCAACAGGTTAAAAGCTCCTCTCACTTTGCAGTCAGAGAAAGAAATATAAAACACCAATTTCCACGTAAACAAAATAACCAGCAATTCGTCAGAAGACCTTGACCTGTCTTTGAAGCAAGGTCCATTGTGACAAGATAAACACAGAATTTAAAGACCTCTTTATTTAGTGCCCGGATATCCCTGACGGGCCAAACATCGGCACACGACCCATACTTTGGGAGACGCTGATCTAGAGATTATGACAAAAAGAGTGGGTTTTTGTTAACGATCAAATCCCCATTATTGCTGTGACTGGAGTTCAGATCATGGCTTTCCTTCTAAAAGTCCTGAGAACGTGTTGTCTCGTTTCTCCCTTTCCTAATTCCATCTTCTTTGATGAGGGTTTTAATTTTAAAATATATATATATATATATATATAAAATCACCGAAACATGCCATATCATATGAAATCTACTGGCTCCCAGATGACGTTTCACACTTGAGTCTGTGTCTGCCGAAAACTAACAAGCACACCTTTCAGGAAGGTCTGCCCGTGGAGCTCAGCCTATTCAGACTAAGGCCCTAATTACGAAGTCAGGCGGATGCGTGGATTGGAACCGCCTGATCATAAGTCGCGATTCCGCCCGCACAATTTGGATGCGACAGCCCTATGGTTGGTTGGAAACATCCATTTTCCAATGGCAGCTTGTGCAGCGGGTGGAAAAGGCCCGCAGCACAAGCTGCCATTGAAAAATTTATGTTTTTAAACATCCTTGCACCATGTGGCAGGCACCGCATGTTGACAGGCCCCATAGTGCAGGGCCAGGTGAAAGGGGGCCCTGCTATGGGCCCCCCCAATGTCACTTTCTTACAGCCTTTCCATGTCAAAAAGGTCGACATGGAAACAATGTTGGAAACTGACATCATAATCCGGAGGGCAGAGCTGAGGCTGGCTCCACCGTCATTATGGGATTACTTGTGTTTCCAACACTCCGACGGGCTCCTTGAGCCCGTTGGAAGTGCAGCGGAATCCCCCTGCAAGTTTGACTCCGACCACCGTCATCGAAATACGACGGTTGGAGTGAAACCAACGATGTGGGGCGGAAAGCCTCCGACAGCTGGTCGGAGGCTTTCTGCCCGACATCGTATTTAGGACCCAACTTATTCCGCTTCGAAACACAGCCTTAACTAATGTTGTAAGAAATTTATGATGTTATATGCAATTTTGCTGAGTCTTAAAATCCCAGTAAGTAGATGCACTTTGTTGGCCAAACTCACATCAGTGTAATAACTTTCTGGATACAAAAGGCAACATCCATGGACACAAAGCAAATATATCTGGTAAGCCTCTATCTCAGTGGTTCTTAAACGGTGTTCAGAGTACCCCTGGGGGTCCGCGAGGCCAACTCAAGGGGTCCACAACTGTGTTACAAAATTAATTATTATTAAAATGAATAAATTAAAGTTAATAAAGTATATACAAATATAGAAGCAAAACTGAAAAAGTGAAAACTTTTTCTATATTGGATTGTGAAGGAAACAAAATATTTGAGCATTTGTTTTTGGACTACTTGTTTTTGTATTTTTGGGTATTGTTTTAAAATTCAAACCATAGAACTTTCATAGACTGGGGGTCCCCACTTTTCAATGTGGACTCAGTGGGGGTCCCAGGATTCCAGTAATGATTCAGTGGGGGTCCACAGTTTTCAAAAGGTTAAGAACCGCTTCTAGCTCATCTAAACTGTTTCGTTTTCTCTTCCCACTGCTTTACATAAAGGACTACTCTGTGTGTAGGCATGCAGCACCCCCAGATTGCAAGAGCTAGCAGACTCTTTGAAACATAAGAAAGCAACAACAGGAAAATATTTTGAGGAAATGAGAATTGTTTCAGCGTAGGCGTCAGCCAGTGCTAATTTGGTCTTTAGTGGTTGCACACATTGCCGACCAAGCTAAGTGCATGCCTGGGAGCTAAATGATGACAGGGTGATGGCAATGACTCCCGTGACACATGACTGCATGTTTCTTGAAATTTCCCCAACCATCCCTTTGAGTGTTGCTTCGGGGGCAGGATTCTAGTCTCTCCTCACTGATTGGGTCCTAGCTCTTCGAGAGTATCGTCTCCATCACTTAAATAAAAAATACAACAAATTAAGTTTGAGAAAAGGCGGCTAGCACCTTTCCCCCCCAAAATATTTCTTTTTTTTAGATTTGGAAATTAAGCTGCACGTGTACTTAACACTCAAATGACTTTACAAAGGAGCACTTGAGCTACAATGCGAAGGCATTTCCTCAAAATAACTTCACATATTCCTATCATTGTGCATCTAAATCCACAGCTTGTAGAAAATTAAAAATGCCTCTCAATATTAGTAGGAACGTAATAAAAGAGAAAGACCAAGCAAATCCTCTAACATACTCTGTGTGTAGCCTTTTGCTATTCAAGAGATAGGTGGAAAAAAAGATGGCTACCCTTGATGAGCCATCTTAGCAGATGATAGATATGTGGCAGAGATCCAATCTGGAGCCCAAACTTTATTTTTAGTGTTTTTAAATTGAGTTTCTTGCAAGAAATTAAGCTCTGGGTTATATTCCCATGCCCAACTCAGAAAGGCTGTATATTGGTTTCCGTTATTCAAGACATTAGCACTGCACAATATTATCCTAATACCCGTCAATCGTACTTATAATTCATGTAACATTTAGAATCAATATTTTTAGCAAGTCTTACAAAATTCTAGCTAGTTTTCATAACCAGTTTTCCTGGAGATCTAGCCTGACACCCAGCACCCCTTTCATCCCCATTCCCACCCACTGATGTTGACTTTGAGGGTCTTGCTTGCTTGAGACCTCGAGCAGCTATCCCAAGCTCTTCTTTTGGTGCCAAGTAATAGCACCAGGCAGCTTTTCAACCCTGTTGGAGCTGAACCAAGCTGTAGTATGCCATCAAGCCACATGTTCTCTGTCCCTGGCATCACTTCACAGAACCTAAACTGTACATGTAGCGCACGACTTGTTATGCCTAACCTTCAATCCAATGTGGCAATGTTAATGTCAAATCTAGTATCTGGCTTCCATCATAACAGCCTCATCACAATGAAGAGGCTGCAATCTCTCAAGCGTGTAAATCACCAGCCCAAAATCTTCTCTGTTGCACGAATATATGTTAGAAGCCGGCAGACCATTGAACAGAGAGCAGGGTGAGCTGGATGCCATAGACAGCAGACTAGAAATGCATTTTGCTCTTGGCATTTGATGGAAAAGACAACTGGTAATCTGAAGCAAATCAGCTGGAGAAAAACCAGTCCTAAATTACAATCACTGACATAGCTGAGTACTTGAAATCGGGAATTCTACAGTCAGTCACAATCAGGAAACCTCAACCCAAACCGCTTACACACACAAACACACATCTTGTGATTAAAAGCTTGGGTTGTAATTCACTTGGCACAGGTGTCCCTCCCGTTCACCCGATACAGTATTAATGTCACATTGTAAACAAGGGGCTGTTGCAAACATCAACATGGATCTCTAAGCATTTCATTTAAGTGAAAAGAGGAGTGCTGTTGAAACGTAGAGCCATTTTCTTGCCTGGAGGAAGCTTTGGCTACCACCCTGGTGTTGCAATAGACTGGCACCAATGCAACTGAGGAAAACATTTCTCGACTGCTGTGGAAGAGGACCCAAGACTCTTCCACAACATCACACACTGTTTTTCCGTGAGAGTTTGTATACAACTCAAGAACTACTGCATGACCAGAGTCTGGGCTATATTATTTTACTTTGTCCACAAAAGCGAAGTCAATACACTTTCACAACTGAACCTTCAATCAAGTATTGGAGGAAGCGGGAGCACAATGCAATCAAGGATTGGAAGTAGGGCACTTTCCATGGATAGTCTTTGCATGACTGTCTTCCGTGATCAACTTTGTCTGTCACGTGCTGTGTTTTTCAACCAGTGCATTTGCCAATCTGTGAGTTCAGTGATTCTGCTACTAGATGCTTGCCGATATTAAAAAGCAGAACTCTGGACTTGCAGGCCAGTGGGTACCTAAAGTATACTGCCCTAAGTCGTTCTGTCAAAATTGAGGGTAGCTACTTCATCTTCTAACATGATTTAGGTGATTTGGGGGGGTGGGGGTGTTCTATTATAGTTCAGAGGCATGGGCCCTACTACCCGAACCACAGAAGGGGAGTCCTTCCTTGTAAGTTCAGGGGGTGCTTCATAACTGAGGTCCTAACTGAATGCCTTAGACGGTGAGAAATCTGTAAGCTTTCAGGACAATACAAAGAATTCCTGTGTCAATCTTGCAGTAGTCACAGTTTGTTTCGGACCCAAATTCTGTGGGATTACATTCTTTGGGGCGACTAGTCCACCAATGCACTAAATAACGATTTCCTAGGGGTATGGTCAGTTTTAGGTTTCTCTTATTTTAGAACTTTGTTACTCACATTTAAGCCCGAATGATAAATTGTCTTTTTACCACTGCTACCGAGTGCAACCATGGGAACAATTAATTACAGTATAATTACAGTATAATTACAGTATAATGGTCGGACCATTCCACCATTCATTTCTAAATAACCTGAGAGGGGATTTTTTTCAGACTTTGCTTGCCCAAGCTAAGCCATTTACCAAACATTATCAACCAATTAACTCTTAATTCATGACTGCTTCCATTCCTTCCCTCATTTATTAATAATATGCGTAATCAGACATGCATGTACATAGTAGTACCCTGTAATTGTGATATACCAAATCTGTTTGACTTCTTTGTTCCGACAAATCAATGTAGGATTATAATCCAATTCTACATTGCACTGTGGAGTTCCGTACCTCTTTTAAAAAACAAGCATATTGTGAGAAAAACTGAAGCAACGTAGTTGAAGCACTGTATAAAAGAGGAACACAAAAAACATCAGCCTCCGTGGGGAAAAAAATCTATTTTTGGGGCCTCCACCATTTACCAAGCAGACAATGGGCCAAAACATTATTACATGTGGTCTGGGAATAAGTTGCTTCCAAACTTGATGCTTCCAACGTTATGCCTATCCAGCAGCCTTAATCACTTTTTAATGAACAACTCCTGTGCTAAACTAGCAGGGAATTTTTGACACCGCTAAGGAGGCTGCTCTGTTGAAATGGAGATCCACAGCTGTAGTCTCCGATTTGGAGTCTATATCCAGGCCAAAGAGCATACTTTGTTTCTGCTACTTTCCACATAGACCCAAAAGTAGGTTTCAATTCATTTCGGTTTATGGACGAAGAGGTGACAACTTACATTTCCAAGTGTTTCTTCAGTTGCAAACAAAGAGGTGACAACCTAAATTTCCAAGTTTTTCTCCAGTTGCAAACCTAAAAACTACAGAATGGACCCTGAAAGGCTCACAAAGAACAAACAGCGATGTTGTTCAGTATTATTAATAACTCTATTCAAGATGCTTTTGATAAAGGAACACAAAAAAGGAATAGCGCTGCTACTATTAAGGAAACACTGCACCAGTCTCGTGATGTAGTTCATCAACAAACAGAACAATTACAAACCATTGTATAATTAGCAAAGTTATTTAGCAGAATTTGAGTTGTTAGCCAGAAGCATTTCTTGAGTGGAGCGCCTGTTTTACCCAAGTTCAAGTATGCTTTATACTCGGATATGGCACTGAAACTGCTTTAGACAGTTTGGGATTATTTGATGAATACTGACAATCACAGTTGAGTGGGTTTTCTGGAATTATTAGACAAGTCCAAAATTAGATTCATTTTTTTTTGTTTCACTTCCTTTGTGGCGTTTTGGGCTCAGACGGCGTTCGGCTGCTGATTCGTTAATGTTTGGTTCATCAAGTGGACCTTCCTAAATCTTTCATCATAATTTTCATAAACCCGGCGTCCACTTCCAGTGAAAGCATATACTATCCGGTATTCTCACAGAATTAGCCTTTTGATACAGATGTATGGCATAAATTGGCCAATGTAATTTTCGGAAAACTGATTCATAATAACTTTAGGTACTTTCACAGATTTAGCTTACTGGTACCGATGTATGGCATCAAGTGGCCCATGTAATTTCTGGGCAACTGATTTTCAACTATTTTAGATAATTTCTTCATTATACACATTGTGCTCCAGAGGAATTCTTTCCACCATTTCTTATCCCGTCCCAGAGACTCCTGTTCATTTGGTATCATGAACTTGTAATGTGTGGCTTTCCTGACGAAGGCACTCCTGTGCCGAAACATGCGTAGATTCAATTTGGTTAATAGCCACTGATTGTTGCCGAAACGAATTTGTTCTTCAGCCAATTATTGCTGCTAAAAAGAACTAGGCTCCTAGCCATTCATGATTATATCAATTGTCATGTAGACAGATCAGATTTTTAGGATAAATGAGAAAACATAAGATATTTTCCTATTTTTTGTCACTGTCTATGTAATTTTTGTCTTGATTGTACAGCATGATGTTAGAGTGAATATTGATACGAGTGTAGTAGGCATGTGGATTGCTTTACCATCAATATTTATAGCATTGCTTTAATAAAACTTATTTTTGTAT
Source organism: Calotriton arnoldi (assembly GCA_963921515.1). NCBI lineage: Eukaryota > Metazoa > Chordata > Amphibia > Caudata > Salamandridae > Calotriton > Calotriton arnoldi. The sequence goes on from CAWUFW010020407.1 coordinate 17,278, forward strand.
TTGTTTATATTATGGTGTTTTTGTCCCTTCACGCTTATTTACAAATTGTCATGTTTTGATTATATTGGAGTTGCCCTAGGTTTTTGCAATTTGATTTTATCCCTGCCTAGAGGAACTCACACCTAGTTGCAGGGGCCCTTGTTTATTTACATTCATTATTAGATTCAATACAGCTGATCACCCCAGTCTCCTGAGTGGCCAACAGGACCATGCCTTGATCCTACCTCGAGTCAAGAGTTTGATTTCTTCGATCTTGAATACAAGAGGTCAGGCCAGGTGGTTTACTTTTCTGCAGCCTCGTTTACACCAGTGGCGTTTAATGTGTACATGGCCCCACTGCTAAAGCTAACTTTGTAGCTTAATTTGGTATATCACACCTATGCAGATGGCATGAACCTCTGAAACAAACTAACCAGACTGACGAAGTGCTTTGACAGCATTTAGTGTTGAATGAAAATTACTTGGCTTCAACTCAAAGCTAATAAGAGCAGTCAATTTAAATGGTCTTGGGTGGATGATCAGCCCTGCTTTTTTAGGTAAAAAACAGCCCAGGAGGGGCGAGGCAGAACCAAGTTGGCAGAGCAGCAGCTCCGGAACGCTGCTCGGTGAAGCAAATTACATACACCTTCTAAAAAAGAGAGATGTTGGATACTGGACCTATTCCAGGTGCCTCCCCATGCTTCGGATACCTGGCAGCACGTAAGTACTGGACCAATCAGTCACAGGGAGCAACATCATATTTGGAGTACCACAAAGTCCACTACATGGCAGCAGAACGCTGAGGAAAGGGTCCACGGATAATTAAACTGTCGGTAGAAGTCCAAGTAGAGTGGAGGGATTTGCAAAAAGCTAACATCGGTAGAGAAATAGAAAAGGGGGAAAAGAACAGGATTGAGAACACTTTATCACCTCAGAGAGATCAAATGCCGGATGTGAAGGGGGCAAACCACTGATGGGGGAATTCAATCCCGAAGCAAGAGAACCCGCTGATTGCACATATTCGGGTCTACATTAAAGACTTACCAGGTACATCTACCTTGCCCTGAGTAGACCACAGAGAAGTGGTTTAAGGATGTACACTCCCCATCTAACATGTTAGTGTGGGTGAAGTGTGACAAATCGATAAAGTCAACCGCGTGAAGCCGATGGATCTCCACAGTGCCAGATACAGGGGAGTGCAAAAACAACAAGGTGATCGATGAAATGCTTGAATTAATCTCAGCCACTGGCAATCGCTTGGGCTGCATCCCAATCCATCGTTTTTTTGCCAGCCATACCACCTCAGTTTGGACCAGTCACATGCAAATCAGTCTTGACCCTGTTCCTAATGGGAACTCCGAGTCAGCTATACCCGGCTAATGAGCCCATAACAAAGACAAAAACAGTCCTGGGTTGTTTGTGATCCGGTTCAGGAAGGACCTAGCTTGGCATTTCGGGCTGCACTGCTCCCATGGAGCAGGGTCAGGACTGATTTGCATATAGCGGAGTCCAAACTGAGCTGGCATGGTGTGCAAAATAAAGATGGATTGAGATGCGGCCCGAGTAATTACCAGTGGCTGAGATTAGTTCAAGCATTTCATCCAATCACTTTTTGTATACTTTACTATGTTGCCCAGATGTGGATCCTGTGCACACTGTCGCTAGAACCAAGCTATACTCAACTCATGAGCCCATAAGGGCAAAACCGGTTCTGGGTTGCTTGTGTTCTGGTTTAGGGAGGACCCTACTTGGCAGTTCGGGCTGGACTGCTCCCATTGGCACAGGGTCATGACTGATTTACATATAGCTGGGTCCAAACTGAGGTGGCATGGTGTGCAAAATAAAGATGGATTATGTGGCCCGAGTAATTACCAGTGACTGAGATTACTTCAAGCGTTCAATCCATCATTTTTTGTATACTTTAGATACAGGGGAATGGCGGATCCTTCATGCTGAATCAAGTGCAAGCCACAAAACAGTGCAAACTATATTCCTTTGTAGCAAGGTCTGGGGAGCAAGAGAAGCCGGGGAAGACAGATGTCGGAGCTACTAACAACATAGAAATGGTGGCAAACATACCTCGCTATCCAAGGAAGATCTACAGGACTGATTAATAGACAAGAAAAATACTTTGATAAATCCCTTTCGGAGAGCCTCACTAGACTATGCTTGGAACGCAGATCAGACACAGGGGAGACGTAACAGGCAAGACATTGAAATGAGACTGGACTTGGCAAAGCAATCACTACAATGCTAGTCAGCTGTGGGACAAGTAGCCACTACATCAATTATCTCCCTAAAGACTCAGGTGAAACAACTCACTAAAAACATGAAAAGAGGTCTTACAGGGACAACCTAAGAGCCAAAAACCTAAAAGAAGGGGGAAGAAGGAGACAATTTAGAAGGGAATCTGCAAAATCTGTTCATAGACTTTCTGCAGAAGGAAAGTGTCTTCCCAACAGACATCAAGCGAGCACAGAGTAGGGAGGAGAAGTGGGGACCCTAAAGCCAGACCCAGAACTACAATAGCAGAGCTCTCCTTCCAAATGAAAGAACAGACTTCAGCAGCTGAGTAAGCCAAGAAGAATTTTTCAAGTGGAGACAACAAAATGATGATGTTTCAAAGCACATTTTGCGGACAAATTGATGGGGATAGGCAGCAGGTATCAAATTCTATATTTGTATCTCCATGAGTCAACTGCTCTTGCAGTTTTCTCCTCTATTTCACAGCATATTGATGGGAAGATGGATTAAGCTAGTTGGGGTAGATACAATCTTATGGCCCATAAGGCGGTGCGTGGACCAAATTTTAAAAGTATGGCCTTTTATTCAAAATGGGCTTTAATATTATACCCCACACCGTTTGCACCAGATGCGTCCATCTTCGTCCGCCAGTTGTTTTAGATGTGGGTACTTTCGAGAGGACTGGGCGCATGTAATTTTTTTTGTCCTAAATTATTATTCAACTTCTGGAGCAAGATTATGGCTTTTTTAGGCAAACAAGTTTAATTTGAACCAGATTTGCAAGGGGCATTATTTGAGATCTTTGCTCTTTAAAGCTACGACAACAACAGTTCATTTTTATTGAGTGACTAGTAGCTAAATCATTAATTCTGCAAAGGTGGATATCTTCAGTTCCACCAATATATGAAAGTTGGATATTGAAAATGGATCGGGTTAGGAAATTAGAGGAATTATATGCCTAAAGGGTGGGCGCACTGAAGAAAGCCAAGGGAATCTGGGATTCTTCTAGAGCGGACGTAATGAAGGAATGAGGGAATATGCTTTTTTATATGGACACAACCATTTTAAATTATGAATTAAGATTTTATAGCAGGCAAATGAATAGTATGTAATGGTTTGCGTTGATTAGCAATAAAAAAAAAAAAAAAAAAGATGGGGAGCAGGCTGAAGGGGTTTGTTTAGCTCTCTGAGGTAAGCCATCGCCTCCCTCTGTGCTCTTCTTAACGGTTCCTCAAGTTGCATTCCCTGAGCCCCTTTGCGGTCTCTCGGGAGTTGCTGGAGCCCACTTGTCACTTCAAAAAAAAAAAAAAAAAAAAACAGTTCTCAGGGGTTACAGTTCTGTTGCACCAGTGGATCAAACACTGGGAGGTATAAAGAATAGCAGTGCAGTGCAGTGCAGTTGTGATTTCCTAGCACTGAAGCTAGGCACTGCTCGCAAGGCCCTCTTGGTTCTGCACTGCTTAATAAAAAAACATATATGTTGGTGCCTCCGGTGCAGTGGCACACATTCACAAGCACTTGAATTCTGGTTTCTAATGCACTTCCATTTTCAATGCATTTGCGAAGCTCTACACTGGTTCCTATTAACTGAAGGAAGCAGAAGTAAGTGACAGGTATTGCTAGGGAGATGAGAGCCTGGTGCTGACTCAATTAACTGTTTATAGTGGTAGGGTGTGAGAGCCTGAGAGTGAGAGAGAGCACAACGTGTACACAAATTAGATAGCAGATTCTTTGAGCACAGCTAAAACAGAAAGCTCAAACACGTATGCTCTCTTACAGCCCACACCTAGGCCCTTCAGAGGCATCTCTGACATTTTAAACGAATTATATAATACCTTCCTGTCACATATTTTATAATTGCAATTGTGTTTCGGTAACAGGTTATAGGATCACAATTTGTGGTTAGCGATTCCATATTTGGAACGGGCGTGTTTAGGGCGTCCCTTCCAAATACCGAATTGTAGTGCTATGCATGAATGTTTTACAACAAAATTACGGTTGCAAAACATTCATTTTTAACAGAAACCTCAAAGGTGGTGGTAACCATTCACAAAGGGGAGTCCCTTTGTGAATTATGAAACAAATATTTTTTAACCGCACGCATTCGTCCCATGCTCCATTACCTACTCTTAAAATAATGAAACTTAAACATTTAATTTAATTTTTTTTTGCAAGCATGTCGTTTTCCTTTAAGGAAAATGGGCTACATTTAAAAAAATATATATATTGTTTTGTTATAAAGCATTCACAGACATGGTAGTCTGCCAACCCCAGCAGGCCACCATCCCTGTGATGGCTGCAATTCCTAATGGGTTGCAATTTGCCACCTACCTCATTAATATTTGTGATCCCAATAGGAATCACTATCTGAAGTTTGTACATTTTCTTCCATTTTCGTCTATTAGGAATGGCGATTTTTTTATTTGCAATTCGGTAAAAATCTCAATTAAGAAATCACAATTCCTAATTTTTGTACACATGGCCCTCAGTTTCTGCAGACTCGTGCAGGCTGGTCGCAGACAATCCTGTGTGCACTGCCTGCTATGCACTTGAAGTGTTTATCTTGAAACCATCCATTTGACTTGTAAAAAATGTTTGTTGCACAATCTACAGTATTTGCTCATTGTACGTTGTTAGATATAAGACAGGTTATTTTGCACGAGGCTATTAATTAACATTGCGCAGGAGTTTATGCTTCCCCGCTTACTTAGTGAGGAGCACAGCAGTAGCACTGTGTGTGAGCACACTGCTGCAAACACTAGCAGTAATTACCCAGCACAACAACGTGAGTTAATGCATCTGTTGTGCAATCTGTGTACAATATGTAGGTCACAGATTTAAAGATTATTATTCGCCTTTTTTCGTTATTGAGGCGAATACAGGCCTAGACTCTTTCTTTTCTTTGGCTCCTGGCCCTGGTGGGCAAACATTATTTCAGCAAGCAGTTTACACCCCTAACCCACTCCTTTGTAAAGGTGTGCACAAGCTGAAGGAACACTGCTGCATCTGCGTCTGACTACCTTTCCCTCCGTTAGTAATAAAAGGTGTGGGCTGCTCTGGGACCTTTCTTATTTGAAGAACTTTACAATGCCATCTCCCATCAATGAGGCGAAGTGTGCAGGACAGACATGTTGATGTGTCCCTCTCTGCCGATGCATCAGACCTATCCAGCAGGGTATAGTGGAAAAGAAAAGTAATTGTATGTTTAGTTCTTCAGCCAATATCCGATTTACAGATTCTTATATCTAAGCATCGAAACGTTTCATTTGGACAAGAGGCCTGGAGACTGTTTTGAGCTCTCCCATTAATGAGTTCAGTGGAACCTTTTATGTGTGGCCCAGGCAGGGTGTGCAGAGGGACTACTGTAACTCTCTCTAGACCTCTAGCCAAAGCCTGTTTCTCGCCCGTATCTGCTGTCCCTCCACCTTTACTTTTCTCTATCAGTCAGAGGCTCCCTTTCCATGAGGGCCTTGCCTTTATTATAGCTGTTCTGTATGTGAAGGAGGCTTAAGGGGTGCGCGGTGTGTGTGTGTGCGTGTTCACACATGTGCCTGTGATCTCTTGTGAGTGCATCAAAACTACATATTTAGCTGTGGTGCATATCTTCATTATCTCAGGTAAGCATGTATTGCTGCAATTACTCTACCTGTTATGTGTTAGAGAAAATTTTGTACTGTTAATGCATGTGCTGTTTATGTATGTTCCTTAAATGAGAGAAGCATCCTCTGGTGCCGGGGTACACCATATAACCCCATCACACATTCCCAGTCCAGGGGAGCTCATTCAAAAACTGATCACTTAACTGAAGCTACAAACAAATGCCTGCATTATCGCCTTCAAATTATAGCTGTCATGCTAAGAAGTACTGGAACTTTTCAATCCAAATATGACATTCTGCTCAGAAGTAGTGCAGATGTCTATTTAAAGATATATCATCCCTAATGAGAAGTGAAGATACCCCATAAACAGCAGCAACTCTGTTATGACCCGTTAAAAGTGTCCTCTTGAGAAATGCAGGTGTTGTCACCCATGAACATATTTGCCAGAACAAGAAATGTGAGAATTTGTGCAGCTGGCCCACTATCAGCTGGTCTTGAGGCGGAGAATAATTGCAAAAGACGCATTACTAGACACATACAGAGTATTACAACAATTCACAGTTAGCACTCTGTCTTTAGACAGCGTTTCAGTACATATGACAATCTGTCACAACTTAACTAACGGGTGCGTGCAGTGACACTGCTAAACATCTGCTCTACATCTAGTAAACGCAACATATTTGCATACAATTGTTGCATCAACCTTCACTGCACATAGGTACTTACATGTGAGTTTTGGTTCTCCGATCATGGTACAGATATTCTGTCTTAGTCCATCGAATTGAATTAAGGAGTGGCGGGGCATGTGGATATATTTACAGGACGGGTAGATTTCAATATTTTGCCCTGTGGACAAGTAGAATGTTTAAACAATTCCACATCCCTGCTAACAGTGCCTTGGTTGGGCAAAACAGCCACTCCTAAAACGTGTATCTTGCCATGGCTCTTATATCAGTTCCAAGCACTACCAATTTACAATCTGAAGGATCAGATTGTCAGTGTACAGAAAATAATGGAATCATATGTGTGAGGCAGCAAAAAAGCTAGGGTAACTAGAGCCATCCTGAGGGGGGCAGAGATCAAAAGGCAGCCTAGCCTTGCCAACTTTGTGGAGGTACTACCAAGTGCAGTTAAGATACCGCCACACATCCATCAGACAAAGATAATTCCAGGTGCATTTCACCATTGTCTCTCGCTAGGAAGGGAGACCAAGGCAAGGACCAAGACACAAATCTTTACTGAAGCCTCTGGCTTCTCAGACCCTCTATAGGCATGTTATGAAACCATTGTAACGGCTGTACTTGACAATATAAATGTAATATCTGATGGGAACGTGGTTGAACTGCATTGATTCTTCTAGGCAGCTTTCAGTACCATGGAATACAACAGGTTTTATTTTAATCAGAGCTTGGCGTGGGTGAGAGTTTTGGGGCTCACATTGCTTGGCCCTGATCATATTGGAAAAGCTCAGACTTTGTTTTCATCTTTTCGCATTAAATGATTACCATTTCAGCTGTGCTGGTCTCATGGGTTCCTCTCCATGATTATTTTCCAACAACTATCTCAAGCCTTTGGTCTTTCTATGGCCTCAGTTTTCTACTAAACCCAATGACACCCAGACAGTGCTCAGGTGTGATTGTCTTCAGAAATCTTCGAGACCTGACTTTTTTTTTTAGGCAATGTCTTTTGGAGGTTGGGGATTGGATGCAGAGGATCTGCTTCAACATGAACAATATCAGTGATAAGACACTGTAATAAGCGGGAGTAAAATCTCACCGACACCAAGATTTGAAATATATCAATGGATGAGCACCCAAACCTGTACCTCATGGATGGAAACCGAGATTTAAAATTGATAATTTGGCAAATGTTATATTTTCCAACTCAGCCTTATCAGGAACATTCTTATCTTCTCACCATTTAAAAGTCTGCATTTGCTGACAATAAAAATGGATAGATAGAATGCAAGAAAGAAACTAAAGGGAGAATGTGGATATCTGGTAGTTCAATGGGGAGGGTGGTTATTTTTTTAGGCGGTCACCTTTGCTGCTAATCTGAGTAAATAGAGCCATTGGAGAAAAGGCGAGGAGCTTATGAATGCAAGATACTTTATAGTCACTAATAAACTATTTAGAAAGGCTTTTTTGTGCCTTTTATGAAAAGCTGCTTTTCTATTGTATGAAGAATTGGAAAAAACGCATTTAAAAATATTTTAGCACTGAAGATAGATCTACTCAACTATGTTCCAGTTTTAAATCAGAAAATTAACCACCCTAGCACAACATGCTTGGTCGCTTTTAAAGGACACATAGTCCTACTGATACAAGTCTGTGACAGGGCTGCTGTCATAGATGCTCTGCCTTTCCAGGACTAAGCAGAGATTCAAACTTTCTTAAGTTATGAAAAACAATAGGGTGTAATTTGAGGAAACTTCTGCACGCACTGCTAAAAGTCAGAACCAATTTCAGTCAGTGTAAAACACAGTGCACAGTACCAGCTTACCTGGAGCAGAAACCAAGATTTGACAGCGAGTGAGGATGGCCAGCAGAAAATCATTGTGTGAATGAACTGTGAAAAATCAAGAAATTATTTTTTTCAGGCATAACATTCAAGCAAGACAGTAAACACCAAGATGATTTTAATATATTTTAAACACAACCTTCCCCTCTTTTTCACAGTAAACTTACTAACTGAGGCAGCCACATCTGCAAATGCAGCAAGTGTTTGACACAAAAGATACTAAGGGGGAAAAGCATAACACGATGATGCCTCTTGCCATCAACATGATTTGCTGTCAAGTAGTGTGCAGATTTAGGACTTGTGTAATTTGGTAATAGGCATATTTGTGTGAAGAGCAGTAAAGTATGCAAAGGGTTCAAACGATTGTTTCGGATATTTCAGGTACAGGCAGCCAAATATGTGATCTGGCTGTACAAATCTGTTCATATTCTGCCACTGCAGTAAACACTGACAAATTATACCTGGAATGCAAGGGGATGGCACTTTTTTTTCTATATAGGAATAAGAAAGCGCTTGTATAAACACACATCTATCAGAAGTACAAATAACTGATTAACTTTAGTAGGTAAAGGACATAGGGTTACCAAAGAGATCCTCAAAAATCAACACTGGCTTTTGAGTGACGATGGGCTGCCAGGTTTTATTCTGTACGCTACGTTACTACAACTGATTCTGTGTGTCTATCTACTCAAAAGCCATTTTTATGTATATAATCTATAACAGTGGTTATAGAAAAGAATCATGGTTGCGATCCCTGAACTATTTAAATGTATTTCTTTTTATAATGTTTGAATGAAGGGGGGTATTCGAATGACGTAAAGAGGAACAGCTGTATTAAAGAGAACTCAAGGCTCTGGGAAAGAAGGCCCTTTTTAGGTCGAGCCTCGAGTAGCGCGCAAGCGCTGCTAGACGAAGACTTTATGTAAGGGGGTTTGAAAAGCTGACCAGACGCTCGTGCGTCGTGGCCTTTTTCGGGCGGTTATGCGCGCCGCAGACATGTGTTTCCCATTATCGTGCCCAGACGTGGGCGCGATAATTGGAAACACATGCCGGCAAAAGGCAATGACGCACGAGCGTCTGGTCAGCTGAGCAGGCTGCCGCGCTCGCTCGCCCCCGCTCCTCTCTTGTTTTGGTTTGCATTGGCGAAAATGCCCCCTTGTGGAACATCGTTTCAGCGGCCCTTGTTTTAGCGGACTGGCTTCTGTCAGATTTAGTCTCTGGAAGGGTGGAGGAAGTGTTCGACTGCTGGTGTGGGCTTTACGTGTCTGTTAGGGGCTCTGGGGCACACGTCTTATTCACAGCTGTTCACTGCGGTGCTGCTACGCACCAAACCTCTTCCCAAGTCCATGTAAGCTAAGGTTGCTCTGGTGGCGTCTGGCGTCTCTGCTGGACACAGCGGCAGCACTGACAGGTTGACGACATCTCGGCGTCAAAGTGTTTGTTGCCAGAGGGGTTTCTTCTAATTGCACCAGAGGCAGTCACCGCCATCAGCTGATGCAAACTACAGCCCCGCCGCAGCAGCCACAGCTCGAAGCGCATCACGCACTCCAGTCCCGGACTGCGTCTCCCCAACCCCTCCTTCACCCCAGCCTGCAGCTTTCCTGCTATGAGCTCTGTCGCTCTCACAACACTCCCCTCTAAATCTTACTCCTGAATGCGGTAAATCGGCATAGGCTCGCGTGCTGTCAGAGTTCAACATTAACGTAACCCTGCAGTGCGCGCGTGTGGGGCACTCGCAGTAATCCGGGGTAGAACGCTAGACTCTAACCAATGCGGGTGTCGGACTCTCGCAGACGCTGGTCTACTATACACAGAAACCATAATCTTCCTCCCGATTGGCAGTCTGTGCCAACGAGAGCCAGGGGTAAACCCTAATCACGGAAAGAGCCCAGCTCTCCGCTGTGGCTCAGCGCATTTACGCAAGCCTCGTGGCAGTGCGGGGAGTTTCCAAGAATTAGTTAATCTTGATCCCTGTTGAGTGACTGTGAAGGGCTGTCTGTATGTGCTACACAAACCCCAGTCACATAGTATAACCGCGGAGTTGATTTGCACGCCGATTTGTGATGGAATAAGCGTGCCTTCACATGAGCGTCTCAAGGGTGTGCTTCCGTTTCACACCAGCCTGCGGTCCTGCAAGAGGGAGGGAAGCAAGGGCCTCGACGGTTCTTTTGCAAGGTGACAGCGGTGTGCGGTTCAAATCGGTCAGTGTTTCTGAGAGAGTATTTGAAAATAATTACTGCACGCCTCCAAGCGTTGACATCCGTTGCCCAGTTGTTGCATCATCTCATTTCTTGTGTTTGCCGCCTCTGTATATTCTCCAGCTACAGCGATAATCCGTTCCAAATCAAGTGCCGAGTCACGCTATTGCGAGTGATTAGCAACGGTTGTCCATTTCAAAACCCTTATTAACCGGCCTTGACGAAGCCAATAGGCCTCTTCCCATGAGCGCTTTTGGCTTTGGCAATGAATTTTAGCTGCTGTGCTCTAATGCACTTTATTTATATTCATGAAAAACAAGCATTGGCATAGCCAATAGGTCTCGCTTTTGGGACCTTATAAGTATTTAGTTATGCTGCACAATATCTTTGGTGCAACAACATTAACTGTTGCATGGTTAAACACTTATAAGGCCCCAAATGCGAGACCTATTGGCTATGCCAATGCTTGTTAGGTTTGACTTAATGCTGATTACATCGCTCATGGCACATTACTCCATGTAACATACAAAAATGGACTAGTGGTGTGGTATGTGGTAATGCTAGCTTTTTGGATGATTGAGAAAGAGGTAGGCATGCGAAGTGTAATGGCTCCTCAAGGATGAAGTACACATTTCTCATGTGCTACAACATTTTTTTCCGTTTTCATCGGTGGCCCGCTGGTAGGAAAAAAGATCAATTGTCCAGAGAGCATTTTGAGGCAAATATTTGCTGTGACAGACATATGGTCCAAATTATGCTATCTGACTTATAGCAAGTTCTCATTTTCAAAGCAGAATTACCCTTCCTTGCTGGGATAACATATTACATGAAAGCAAGTAAAACATTTATGTCATATTAGGTATATTTTCCATTTTGCAAATGCCAAACCTTTAAATAGTTTGAAAGCACAAATTTGAAAATAAAACATCTTAAACAATAAAATTATGTTTATAGCAGTAGAAAAATTAAAGAGAACGTGTAGATTTTTCTCTTCTTGCTGCAAAATGTCAAAATGCATTTGCTTCAAAGCAGAAATATAACACGTAACCATTTGACTAGCTTGATTCATGTACAGTGTACACCGTGTTTTTTTGGTACTTGGCTTTCATTTAACAAATTAGTGCATTGTCATAAATGTAGTCTTTATTTGCTTCAATTAAGGAATGCACCGACAATGATCTGTAAAGGGGAAATGCAAGGTATGGTTACAATGCACTTGGTGAAGATGGTCGATTTGACAAACGTAAATATGTCATATATAAGTATTAAAGAAATTATGGCACTGAAATGCAGTGCTCCATATATTTATTGCCTTAGGGTGTAAGCCACTGTGTTGTGGTTTATGTATGTGACTGTCTAGCTCTTTATGGCCTGCCTTGCCATTTTTCTAATGACTTGCCTTGGCAATTTTCTAATACGTTTCCTAATTCTCTGTCATGTCCCCATGGTTTATGCTTCTTCCTGTGTTCTCCCTCTTGCTTCCTCCTTCCCTATCCAGCTTCCTCTTTGCCAAGCAGATGCAATGTCTGCTACTGACTCTCACTCACTTTTGGGAAAGATTATTCCATTCAAAGGATCCATCTTCATTCACTGTCTGCTTTTCTTTTCTTCTAGAACTATTGTTTTGACATGGCCTTGCAGCAGAATTAACACTATGAAAGAAACCAACATGGTATGTCTCTTGCTTCATGTGTCTACGTGACTGCAGGTCAGCTGGTCTATGAACACGAGTAGCTGGTCTATGAACATGAGTGTGTTTGTGTCAGTTTGTCTGCAGATCTACAGGTGGGTTTGAGTGTGCATGGATAACTGTAGGCACAATGCTCTGCCTGCCTACGTGTTGGGTCTCTGTAATCTTGCACTACACAATAAGCATATTCTTCTTGGAATGGTACCAGCTATAAAGCAGTGCACTGGCGTCTGTTTTTCATTACATACATGGGCTCATTTAGGATCGACATCTCTTCCTAAACATTAGAGAACAAGTGACCCCATTTTGCACCACAAGCTATGTGTTTTATGATCTTAGTGGTCAGCAGGAAAAGTCCTGTTCTTTTTGACAGCCTTCATCACTGCCCTGGGCTTCATGCCACTTGAAACTAATTGAAAAAATATGCACACTGAAGATCACAGAATGCCAACTCATCCCGCCACACAAAGTTGCCAACTTCAAGCCAGGAAGGGCACTTTGCTTTATCTTCACCATCACTGATGGGCTGAAATATGGAAAGCAATCCACCAGTAGCAATGGGGAAGGGAGTAGATGTCGGTCAGTGGTTAAATCAGATTTGTGTGACTAAGAAATTTAGGCTGAATACATTCTTTTCCACTTCACCAAAACTGAATGATCTCAGGTAAATCCACTTTTCTATATGTTCCTCAGCTCCCTTTCCTGCTAAAATAGAGAGCACTTAGAAAGAGTATTAAATATATATATATATATATATATATATATATATATATATATATATATATATCTACTGGCGGTCGCCAGTAGATAGTTATAGTTACAACCTATTATCCATAGGAAATCCGCGACATTCTATTTGAAATAACTCTCTTGCCGGTTGACGTATCTTCGCGAAATTTTCAAACTTTGTGGCCCGCTCCGGTCCGCTCCTACCCTGAAAGTCTCGGGGGATTCGTCAAGCGGGGCCGAGAAAAAGGGAGGTCCCTAAACGCGTTTTCCCCATGCACTTTTCCATAGGAAACTTTAGACACGGCTACAGCCTGAACTGCTGAACGGAATTACACCAAATTTGGCAAAGAGGTAGTTCTTGGTTCAGAAAGAACCCTTTTGTTAAATGGTGTAAATCCGTTCAGTAGTTGCTGAGAAAATGAAAAGTAAAAAGTTAGTGATATCTATGGCCGAGTAGGGTCCGCGTACCCTCAGCGCGCACCGTCCCGATCACGAGCTGCATGTTAATTGGCTGTCAGCTGGCTGTCAACATTCCGATTCAGGAAATGTTGGCAGCCATTTTGTCCCTCGGTAGAACCGAGGGACAGAAACAAGTGCGCAAAGCGCACAAAGGGGGCAGGGTAGAAACACCCTGACCCCCTAGGTTTGCTCAGGGGTCCCACAAGGACCCCCTGGGCAAAAACAAAACAAAACATTTTTTAAAAATCGGCAGGATGCGCTCAGGGTGCGCGAATCCTGCCGAGAAAATCGAGCGCGGTCTCCCGCGCTTCGATGTTAATTGGCCCCGGGTGGCCCAAGTCCCGGGGGCATGGTGGGGGATAATTTAATGTGTGTGGGGCCTCAAAGGGCCCCCAAGCCCCGGGGACCGCCACCCCCGGGGCTTTTTGAAAAATGGTGCGGGAGGGCTCTGAGCCCTCCCGCAGCCCCGAGGACCACCACCTCCCGGGGCTTTTTTATAATTAAAAATAAAACCAGTGTGGGGGGCTCCAGCCCCCACACGCCCGGGACCGCCACCTCCCGGGGCACTAAACATTTTAATATAGGGGTCCGTTACGGACCCCAGAGCCCCGGGGACCACCACCTCCCCGGGGCTGTGTACTGAATGGGAGGGGGCCGCGCGGCCCCCCTCCTGGAGCCCTTGATGGCCCTGGGGACCACCACCCCCAGGGCCGGCTCCTGCAGTGTCCCGGGGTGCCTACCCCGGGACACTGTAGTTTGCTATGGCAGGACGGGAGCCTCGCGGCTCCCGTCCTGCCATAGCAAACTGCTTTGGATATTGGAAGAGAGAGCAGGGAAACCTGCTCTCTCTTCCAATATCCAAAGCGATTGCTTTCCACATGGGGAGCAGCATGTCAGCTGCTCCCCATGTGGAACAGCAATGCCGGCTCCCAAGGGACGTGGGGAGCCGGCGGGACTGTGGGGGGATTGGGGACCCCCCACAGTCCCCAACGGAGAGGGCCAGCCCCGGGGGATGGGGTCCCCGGGGCAAGTAGTGGCCCGGGAGGGGGCCACGCGGCCCCCTCCCCAAAAGAGATTTTTTTTTTTTTTTAAATGGAAAGGCCGGCCCCGGGGATGGGGTCCCCGGGGCCTTAAAATGGCCAGAGGAGGGGGCCACGCTGCCCCCTCAAAATAATAAATATAGAGGCCATGCCCCGGGGGATGGGGTCCCCGGGGCCAATACAGGCCTTTTTGTAATTTAAAAAAAGGGGTAAGGCCCTGGGGGATGGGGTCCCCAGGGCCCAAAAAGAGAAAAAAGGAAGGGGGGACAAAAAAAAACCACAAAAAAAACGATCGGGCCCGTAGGCCCCGCCCCTTCCTTCACCACTCTGCAAACGCGCCCCTGGCGCGTTTGCAGAGGGGAACAAATTCCCCTTGAATACTGGGGGTCCCTGGGGGCCAACTAGCCCACCAGGAACCTCCAGTATGCGCCAGGGAGCTGCCTTGCAGAGACGTGTAGAGAGGCCACACCCCTTTTACACCTCTCTGCAACGCAGCTCTGTGGCGCTTTTGGAGGTATATGGTGGGCTAGTTGGACTCCGGGGACCCTCAGGATTCAAGGGGACTTAATCCCCCAACTTAAAACGCGCCACGGGCGCGTTTGCACAGTGGTGAAGGGAGGGCGGGGCTTCAGGTGACATGTGTGCAAACAGGCCCCGTGGCGCGTTTTAAGATGGGGAATTAAATCCCTTCAATCCTGAGGGTCCCTGGGGGCCAACTAGCCCAACAGGTACATCCAGAAAGCGCCACAGAGCTGCGTTGCAGAGAGGTGTAAAAGGGGTGTGGCCTCTCTACACGTCTCTGCAACGCAGCCCCTGGCGCATATTGGAGGTTCCTGGTGGGCTAGTTGGCCCCTAGGGACCCTCAGGATTCAAGGGGACTTAATCCCCCAACTTAAAACGCGCCACGGGGCGCGTTTGCACAGATGTCACCTCAGGCCCCGCCCCTCCCTTCACCATTGTGCAAATATTCCTCTAAAATCAGCCGAAATAGGAATTCCGATTTACTCACCTGTTATAAGGAGAGACCTCAGTGCTGTATCTTTCAGCCCAGTACTGGTCCTGAAAAGTAATTTTAACCGTACTTACCAGTAATTTGAATTTCCTTCCATAGGCTAACATTGACTGGTTTCACTTGGAAATTCTTCTAAGTGTGGAGTTTTGGAACTTTAAAATATTCCTCTAAAATCAGCCGAAATACGAATTCCGATTTACTCACCTGTTATCAGGAGAGACCTCAGTGCTGCATCTTTCAGCCCAGTACTGATCCTGAAAAGTAATTTTAACCGTACTTACCGGTAACTTGAATTTCCTTCATAGGCTAACATTGACTGGTTTCACTTGGAAATTCTTCTAAGTGTGGAGTTTTGGAACTTTAAAATATTCCTCTAAAATCAGCCGAAATACGAATTCCGATTTACTCACCTGTTATCAGGAGAGACCTCAGTGCTGCATCTTTCAGCCCAGTACTGATCCTGAAAAGTAATTTTAACCGTACTTACCGGTAACTTGAATTTCCTTCATAGGCTAACATTGACTGGTTTCACTTGGAAATTCTTCTAAGTGTTGATTTTTGAAACATACAAATATTCCTCTAAAATCAGCCGAAATCCGAATTCTGATTTACTCACCTGTTATCAGGAGAGACCTCAGTGCTGCATCTTTCAGCCCAGTACTGGTCCTGAAAAGTAATTTTAACCGTACTTACCAGTAACTTGAATTTCCTTCCATAGGCTAACATTGACTGGTTTCACTTGGAAATTCTTCTAAGTGTGGAGTTTTGGAACTTTAAAATATTCCTCTAAAATCAGCCGAAATACGAATTCCGATTTACTCACCTGTTATCAGGAGAGACCTCAGTGCTGCATGTTTCAGCCCAGTACTGATCCTCAAAAGTAATTTTAACCGTACTTACCGGTAACTTGAATTTCCTTCCATAGGATATCATTGCCTGCTTTTTGCTGAAAAAGTTTCTAAGTGTTGATTTTGGAACTTTAAAATATTCCTCTAAAATCAGCCGAAATCCGAATTCTGATTTACTCACCTGTTATCAGGAGAGACCTCAGTGCTGCATCTGTCAGCCCAGTACTGATCCTCAAAATTAATTTTAACCGTACTTACGGGTAACTTGAATTTCCTTCATAGGCTAACATTGACTGGTTTCACTTGGAAATTCTTCTAAGTGTGGAGTTTTGGAACTTTATAATATTCCTCTAAAATCAACCAAAGTACGAATTCCAATTTACTCACCTGTTATCAGGAGAGAACCCAGTGCTGCATCTTTTAGCCCAGCACTGACCCTGAAAAGTAAATTTAACCGTACTTACCAGTAACTTATATTTTCTTCCATAGGAATCCTTTGTCTGGTTTTCAGCAGAAAAGTTTCAGTGTCGATTTTCACAAACTACAAATATTCCTTAAAAATCGCCTGTATGACTTAAACGCATTCTTTCAACTGTTTACAGGAGATGCACCAGTGCTGGATCCAGGATCCAACACTGAGTAACAAAAAGTAACGATAACAGTTTTTACCTCCTAAGTGAATTTCCTTCCATAGGATAACATTGGTCATTCTATGAGAAAAAGTTTCTAAGTGTCAACTTTTAAAGTACAATAATATTCCTTAAAAATCACGACTGTAACCAAAACGCTTTTACTCAACTGTTTACAGGAGATGTCCCAGGACTGAATCTAGGATCCAGTCCTGTGGTTAGAAAAGTAATCCATAAAGTAACTAATTGCATTTAACTAGAAATTCACATTGAGCTGAATGTTGCATTGTGTTTGAAAATGTGTTGCCCATTGCAACAACTGTAACTACTGTACTTAAAAGTCTATTGCCTATGTGCAAAGTATTTAAACTAAAGTAATTCATTCTGAGAAAGTATTTTTTGTAATGTATAATATAATTACAATGTAATTTAAAAAATAAAATATGTAAAAAAATGTTTTCTAAAAAATTGCGAAATCAGTATGAAAAAAATTTATATAACAATTAATACATTTAAAAATTGTCATTTACAAAACCTTTGAAATTCACTGAAAAAACCATAGGTTTTAGGGACGTTATAGTTACAAATTAGCATTTAAAAAACCTTTGAAATTCACTGAAAAAACCATAGGTTTTAGGGACAGTTATAGTTAGTTGGACATTGCACTCGTACAAAACCCGTGAAATTCCCCGTTATAGTTAGTTCAGCTAACTATAACTCGCGCCCGCAATGCACTGCTGATGACGTCACATATTACATCACTCATGACATGGTCAGTGACATCACTCATGACATCACTGATGACATCTCAAATGACATCACTGATGACATCATCCACGTGATAATCTGATGCAGCTCTTCACACCCTAATATAACCTTTGATACACCCAATCTAAATTACAGACTGCCATTCGCAAAACCATAGACACTCCAACACCAATAACTACATACCCACTCACTGATTCTTAGGTCTACACACACACATCCACTCACTCACCCGTACAGTCACTCATACTTATGGTCACTCAATACAGGACTATCATATGCACTCTTACTCCTATATAGACACTCAAACACCGCCACTCATCCATAGAGGTACTCACACACCTAGTCAGTCATGCAAATAATTAAACACACTGCCATTTACTCACCTATACAGTTATACACACACCAGCTCACTTAATCATACAAATACTAGCACATTGTTACGCTCTTATACAATCACTGATACAAGCACACACTCATCCATACAGCCACTATCACAATCACTCACTCTCGCTTATAGCTATTTATATACTCCAACACACATATATACTGCCTTTCACATATGTAGTTACTCACACATGTACCACTGGGACATACATTCACTCACTAACACACTCTTACACACACTTACCCACCCATACAGTCTATCACAGATGCACTCTTGAAACCATCCACCCAGTGAATCACCCACTCACACATCTATGCACAGTCGCACACACCCCATCCACACAAACACTCAGGCACCCATACAGATACTCAGACAACAAATCAATAACTCTTATAGACACTCATGTAGCTATTCACAAACCCATGCAGCCACTTACACAGCAACAGACAGATACAGACATTCACCCAGTTTAGTCACTAACCCATGCATTCAGTAAGATACGTTTAATCACTCACTTATAGAATTAGTCACGCACCTACTAAATCATCCATACAGACACTTATACACCCACTCATTCTTCAATACGCCTTTCCCTATATATATAAAAAATATTTAAACTTTACAGAAACACACAGTCACTGGATGATGTCATCAGTGATGTCATCAGTGATGTCACTGACCATGTCATGAGTGATGTAATATGTGACGTCATCAGCAGTGCATTGCGGGGGCGCGAGTTATAGTTAGCTGAACTAACTATAACGGGGGAATTTCACGGGTTTTGTACGAGTGCAATGTCCAACTAACTATAACTGTCCCTAAAACCTATGGTTTTTTCAGTGAATATATATATATATATATATTTTTCCTTATGGTAAGAACATTTTAAGGCTGAGAATGGAAACCTTTGCTCACCATTATCTTGAGTCAGCAGCCTACGAGCCTCCAAGTCAAATTCCTCCTTGCTGATCTTCTGCTTGAACCACAACTTCAGATTGGCCCAGTACCTGCACATACAACGGAAACAGGAAAGATGAATTCATGCGCTGCCTGCTAACAGTTCGGTGGATGTTCTTAGAGTGGCTCAAGAAAAGACAACAAGTTGATTTACTGGTGACATATGAACTATCATGGCTGGATAGTGATGCTTGGCAGAGGACATCTAGTCAATTACAACGCTGCATTTCCTAGAAGTGCCAAAAAGCAAGTTGATCTGCTAGAGGCAGGGTTAGGGGTGTGGCATTGTTGTAATGGTATTGCCATGCAAAGAACGCCTGTGCCCGAATTACAGGCATATTACACATATCACTGCCACCTCAGCAAGTTAATCTGGTTGGAGTGTGTTAAAAAAAATGGTCGTTAGTCAGAAAATGTTCCTGCTGCCAATACTTACACAATCAGGTCAACAAACATTGCACTACAGAAACTCCGACAAGCAATCAATTAGGTAGATTTGAAGGGCACAAAACTCCTCCACAAACAAGACAACACTTCCACAGCTGATATGGATTATGTGGAAGGCCACTAGACAAACCTCCACCAACGGCCTACAGATTATCAGGAAAAGGTAAGCCATGACATAATTCTCACTCAAGATGAAAGACTGCAAGGTCCCTGAATCTCCTTCGAATCACTATTGCAGTTAAAAAAAAATCCTCCCTACAAACTAGATCACCCACACTCTGTCACCGGCAGGGAAAGCTTAAATGCTCCATTCCCACAGAGACACTTTTGTGTAATTCCAGGAACACAGATATCAATCAGGCAACAAGAACCTAGAGCGCCAAGAAGTCAGAGAATTGGCAAACACTGCGCTAAACAGAAACCAGATAACATACAGTCACTGAGCACTACCACGCATACAATGCTTTCTTCACAAGCACACGTAAATTTAGACAATCAGAAGCTTCAACCTGCTCCGAATTGTCTCACCCTGCATAAGCACTACATAATATCACAACATCACAATGCAGAATCTGTTCAAATTAACACAATCTACACCACAACATGTGTACCTTTGGTAGTTTCAATTACAGTGCTTTCTTTGTGGTACGTAAAAAGAAAGCATCACTTGTGCACCTGAAAATGAGAAACAGTCAAACCACTGCCATCCAACTAGGTGGGACCAACAGATTAATAAGATACAATGCAAGTACACTCATAAACAAAATGTCAACTTGCACTATAGAAAGTACCACACATCAAACTCCAGAACAGCAGGAACTTCTTATGATGAAAATAGTGTTCACGGATGTTCACCATGTCTCCTTGAAAGCAAACGGCTCTATACAAACTTCATCAGATCAGAATCTTCGCCTCAAGCGCCAGTCATGTTTGCAGAATTCACCAAGACTCTTGGCAATGATGTCCAACACAATGCCTCCTCGAACTTGGACAGCAACACCTTGCTTCACAGTGTCCTCAAAAGTCCTCAAGATCAACCTTTCATATTGATTGCCAAAACAAAAGGGTTGGAGAACACACAACCTGTAGATCACCATGCCAAATGGTATACCTGCAGGCAGATTTGGCGGGGGAACCACCAGTGCCTTTGCCAGAAGAATCAACTGCAGCTTAACATCTCAGCCTAACTTTAATTTCATATCCCACAAGAACTTTAGCCCACCAGTTTCTTTATTTCGTCAAGGCCAATATATATACAGGCACTCAAGGGGTTACTCTTTCACTGCTTTCTTTAGTTGCTTAAAGCATGGGTATCTTCTACCTGGTTGCAGATTATTTTACCTGATCACTACTAGACCAGACAAAGATAGCATGCCAGATGGAGCCACCATGAGCCATACAAAGATTCCTACCTTACAGTACAGTTTCCCTAATTTCCCAGTACTGACAGCAGCTACACCAAGTCCAACAACACCTTCAATTTGCAAGAATGTGCAATAATCCCCCAGTTGGGTCCTTGCTGGCGATAACACACACACAATTAACCCTCGCAAACACTACTTCACTTTATAAAAGGAGCATTAAGTAACATGGACACACAAGTGGTCAGTGGACGCAACAAGGACAGGATCAGCTGGGTTGTGGGTGGAAAATCATCAGGTTTACCGGCAGCTAGGTCTCAAGGCGGTTGGTTTTAGCAACAGGAAAATAGGTGGCCAGAATAGCCACCAGTAGTCTTTCATAGTCTACAAGTTAGAAAGGGAACACAATGAGAGATTGCTCTGTCTACTTCTGTTTGCACCAAGTGGTTCTTCTTCCAACATGACAGTTACACGTCTTTCTGCGGAGAATCGATTTGCATAAATGTGGAGCAGTGTGGCATGTTCACATCAATGTATGCTGTGAAGTACACTGTAATGCAATAGGACATCATCTGCAATTTCAGTTTCCTGCCCTAGGTTATCTACACAGCCAACACTAATAATTATCATATGGACAGCAAGATGGCTCAGTGAGCTAACAGCTAGCCACTATCTGTGGTAATATGCAGGTCACAAGTTTGAATCCGAGTAAGACCAATTCTATCTGCCATCTTACAGAGGTCAATAAACTGAGTGCCATTAAATTGGTTAATAGTGGCAACTAATACTTCCAGAACTTTAAAAAAATAGAAAAAACTGTAGAAGCTGAATTGGGCAGGAACTGAAAAAAAAGTTCAGGATAGATTTTTCTTATTTTTTAAAAGCAGTTCCTATAATCATAATATATATATATATATATATATATATATATATATATATATATATATGTATATATATATATATATATATATATATATATATATATATATATATATATATATATATATATATATATATATATATATATATATATATATATATATATATATATATTTATTATCTACTGGCGGTCGCCAGTAGATAGTTATAGTTAAAACCTATTATCCATAGGAAATCCGCGACATTCTATTTGAAATAACGTTGGCGCCGGTTGACGAATCTTCGCGAAAGTTTCCAACTTGTTGGGGCGCTCCGGTCCGCTCCTATCCTGAAAGTCTCGGGGTGATACGTCAAGCGGGGCCGAGAAAAAGGGGGTCCCAAAACGCGTTTTCCCCATTCATTTTTCCATAGGAACCTTTAGTCGCAGCTACAGCCCGAACTGCTGAACGGAATTACACCAAATTTGGCAAAGAGGTAGCCCTTGGTTCAGTGTCGTGCCTTTTGCTTAAATGGTGTAAATCCGTTCAGTAGTTCCTGAGAAAATCAAAAGTAAAGTCACATATATATCTGGGCGGAGCCTAACCACACATGTCATCGTGAGATCTGATTGGCTGTCAGCACTTCATCCTGGAAGTGCTGGCAGCCATCTTGGGACCAATATAAATGATAGTACCTCATTGAAATGCATTGTAGTGAATAGAAGATTTTGAGGGTCACCAAAAGGAGAACTATAAAGGGTGATAACAGGCTTTAGTTACATTAGAATTTATTTGTTGATGGTACCATACTAATTTTAGGAATTGTGGTGTATTCTAAGGTGATTTTACCATGTGAAAAACCTTCTGCTGGGATATCATGAATCATGTTTGAGAGAACACTATTTTCTCATGCTTGTCCCATGGAGGTTTGGAAGGTGCTCCAGAAGCTAAAATGAGAGCATATTTTCTGTAAATTCACATTATCTTTCTCACTCATGTGAGAATGAAGTCTGACATTCTCAGTAAAACATGTACATCCAACAAGGGCAGAGACTGTCAGTTGATTCCTTTGTGTTCTACTGCAGCTTCCCAGAGTGTTCTAAAGAACAACTAGAGTGCTAACAGCCTTACTTATGACAAAAGTATGGCACACCTGAAGCCATCTTGATTGGAATAAACTGGTAACACTTAAAACATTTAATTTAAAAAGGAACAACATGAGGGGGTTCATTTTGTCATAGAAATTATGGTTAGTGCTGTAGAAAGAAAAATTAGGACATATTTCAAGTGTGATCTCAAATATCTTCCTGTTATATTTCAACAGGAGCAGCCTGCCAGTTGATGCCTTTGTGTTCTACTGCAGCTTCCCAGAGTGTTCTAAAGAACAACTAGAGCGCTAACAGTCTTACTTAAGACAAAATTATGGCACACCTGAAGCCATCTTGATTGGAATAAACCGGTAACACTTAAAACATTTAATTTAAAAAGGAACAAAATGAGGGGTTCTTTTTGAAATATAAATTATGGTTAGTGCTGCAGAAAGAAAAATTAGGGCATGTTTTAAGTGAGATCTCATATCCTCTTCTATTTCATTAGAAAATTCTGACATGCAGACTGAAACAATCACTTTCAATACCAGCAGCAGACTACCAGTTAACTCCTGGTGAGCAGTAGCTTTACTCCAGTGATCTAATGAGCAACTAGAGTGCTAACATTCTGAATTTATGGCAGATGTGAGACACATCTGAATGCCTTCTTGATGGAATCAAAGTAAAAAACAAAGCATTTCCTACTGAGAAGACTGCAGTAAATGAAGAAATTAGGAAACTTCATAACAAAGAAGTCTTCCAAGATGGCCACCAGTGAAAAAAGAGCCCAAATGTAGCACAAATATTACCCAGATGTAGCCCACATATAGCCCAATGACAAAAGTGTGCAAAACACTTTTTATTTTTAGTTTTTTGCAGTATTATGTAGTGCAGACTGGTCAGGTATTGGAGCATTGCATCTTAAAACATGACCCCCTACACTACAAAAACACCACTGCACTACCTTAAACCCTAAAACACTACCCCCAGCACGACCCCCTACACTACACAAGCACCACTGCACTATCCTAAACCCTAAAACACTACCCCCAGCACGACCCCTACACTACCCAAACACCACTGCACTAACCTAAATCCTAAAACACTACCACCAGCACGACCCCTACACTACCCAAACACCACTGCACTACCCTAAAACATGAGCCCCTACACTACACAAACACCACTGCACTACCCTAAACCCTAAAACACTACCCCCAGCACGAACCCTACACTACACAAGCACCACTGCACTACCCTAAACCCTAAAACACTACCCCCAGCACGACCCCCTACACTGCCCGAACACCACTGCACTGCCCTAAACCCTGAAACACCACCCCTAGCACGACCCCCTACACTGCCCGAACACCACTGCTCTGCCCAAAACCCTGAAACATCACCCCCAGCACGACCCCCTACACTGCCCGAGCACCACTGCACTGCCCTAAACCCTGAAACACCAGCCCCAGCACGACCCCCTACACTGCCCGAACACCACTGCACTACCCTAAACCCTGAAACATCACCCCCAGCACGACCCCCTACACTGCCCGAGCACCACTGCACTGCCCTAAACCCTGAAACACCAGCCCCAGCACTGCCCCCTACACTGCCCGAACACCACTGCACTGCCCTAAACCCTGAAACACCATCCCCAGCACGACCCCCTACACTGCCCGAACACCACTGCACTGCCCTAAACCGTGAAACACCAGCCTCAGCACGACCCCCTACACTGCCTGAACACCACTGCACTGCCCTGAACCCTGAAACACCAGCCCCAGCACAACACCCTACACTGCCCAAATACCACTGCACTGCCCTAAACCCTGAAACACCACCCCGTGCATGACCCCCTACACTGCCCGAACACCACTGCACTGCCCTAAACCCTGAAACACCACCCCCAGCGCGACCCCCTACACTGCCCGAACACCACTGCACTGCCCTAAACCCTGAAACACCACCCCCTGCACATCCCCCTACACTGCTCGAACACTACTGCACTGCCCTAAACCCAGAAACACCATCCCCAGCACGACCCCCTATACTGCACGAACACCACTGCACTGCCCTAAACCCTGAAACACTACCCCCAGCAAGAACCCCTACACTGCCCGAACACCACTGCACTGCCCTAAACCCTGAAACATCACCCCCAGCAAGACCCCCTACACTGCCCGAACACCACTGCACTGCCCTAAACCCTGAAACACCAGCCCCAGCACGACCCCCTACACTGCCCGAACACCACTGCACTACCCTAAACCCTGAAACACCACCCCCTGCACGACATCCTACACTGCCCGAACACTACTGCACTGCCCTAAACCCTGAAACACCACCCCCAGCACGACCCCCTACACTGCACGAACACCACTGCACTGCCCTAAACCCTGAAACACCACCCCCTGCACGACATCCTACACTGCCCGAACACTACTGCACTGCCCTAAACCCTGAAACACCACCCCCAGCATGACCCCCTACACTGCACGAACACCACTGCACCGCCCTAAACCCTGAAACACTACCCCCAGCAAGACCCCCTACACTGCCCGAACACCAATGCCCTAAACCCTGAAACACCACCCCCAGCAAGACCCCCTACACTGCCCGAACACCACTGCACTGCCCTAAACCCTGAAACACCACCCCCAGCAAGACCCCCTACACTGCCCGAACACCACTGCAGTGCTCTAAACCCTGAAACCCCACCCCCAGCACGACCCCCTACACTGCCCGAACACCACTGCTCTGCCCAAAACCCTGAAACACCAGCCCCAGCACGACCCCCTACACTGCCCGAACACCACTGCACTGCCCTAAACCCTGAAACACCAGCCCCAGCACGACCCCCTACACTGCCCGAACACCACTGCACTGCCCTAAACCCTGAAACACCACCCCCAGCACAACCCCCTACACTGCCCGAACACCACTGCACTGCCCTACACCCTGAAACACCAGCCCCAGCACAAGCCCGTACACTGCCCGCACACCACTGCACTGCCCTAAACCCTGAAACACCAGCCCCAGCACAACCCCGTACACTGCCCGAACACCACTGCACTGCCCTAAACCCTGAAACACCAGCCCCAGCACGACCGCCTACACTGCCCGAAAACTACTGCACTGCCCTAAACCCTGAAACACCACCCCCAGCAAGACTACCTACACTGGCCGAACACCACTGCACTGCCCTAAACCCTGAAACACCACCCCCTGCACGACCCCTACACTGCCCAAACACTACTGCACTGCCCTAAACCCTGAAACACCACCCCTCAGCACGACACCCTACACTGCCCGAACACCACTGCACTGCCCTAAACCCTGAAACACCACCCCAGCACGACCCCCTACACTGCACGAACACCACTGCACTAAACCCTGAAACACCACCCCTGCACGACCCCCTACACTGCCGGAACACCACTGCACTGCCCTAAACCCTGAAACACCACCCCCAGCACGACCCCCTACACTGCCCTAACACCACTGCACTGCCATAAACCCTGAAACATCACCCCCAGCACAACCCCCTACACTGCCTGAGCACCATTGCTCTGCCCTAAACCCTGAAACACTAGCCCCAGCACGACCCCCTACACTGCCCGAACACCACTGAACTGCCCTAAACCCTGAAACACCACCCCCAGCACGACCCCCTACACTGCCCGAACACCACTGCATTGCCCTAGACTCTGAAACACCAGCCACAGCAAGACCCCTACACTGCCCGAGCACCACTGCACTGCCCTAAACCCTGAAACACCAGCCCCAGCATGACCCCTACACTGCCCGAACACCACTGCACTGCCCTAAACCCTGAAACACCAGCCCCAGCACGACCCCCTACACTGCCCGAACACCACTGCACTGCCCTAAACCTTGAAACACCAGCTCCAGCACGACCCCCTACACTGCCCGAACACCACTGCACTGCCCTAAACCCTGAAACACCAGCCCCAGCACGACCCCCTACACTGCCCGAACACCACTGCACTGCCTTAAATCCTGAAACACCAGCCCCAGCACCACCCCCTACAATGCCCGAACACCACTGTACTGCCCTAAACCCTGAAACACCACCCCCTGCACCGCCCCTACACTGCCCGAACACCACTGCACTGCCCTAAACCCTGAAACACCACCCCCTGCACGACCCCCTACACTGCCCGAACACCACTGCACTGCCCTAAACCCTGAAACACCACCCCCTGCACCACCCCCTACACTGCCCGAACACCACTGCACTGCCCTTAACCCTGAAACACCACCCCCTGCACCGCCCCCTACACTGCCCGAACACCACTGCACTGCCCTAAACCCTGAAACACCACCCCCAGCATGACCCCCTTTACTGCTCGAACACCACTGCACTGTCCTAAACCCTGAAACACCACCCCCAGCATGACCCCCTACACTGCCCGAACACCACTGCCCTAAACCCTGAAACACCACCCCTGCACGACCCCCTACACTGCCCGAACACCACTGCACTGCCCTAAACCCTGAAACACCAGCCCCAGCACGACCCCCTACACTGCCCGAACACCACTGCACTGCCCTAAACCCTGAAACACCACCCCCAGCACAACCCCCTACACTGCCCGAACACCACTGCCCTAAACCCTGAAACACCAGCCCCAGCACAAGCCCGTACACTGCCCGCACACCACTGCACTGCCCTAAACCCTGAAACACCAGCCCCAGCACAACCCCGTACACTGCCCGAACACCACTGCACTGCCCTAAACCCTGAAACACCAGCCCCAGCACGACCGCCTACACTGCCCGAAAACTACTGCACTGCCCTAAACCCTGAAACACCACCCCCAGCAAGACTACCTACACTGGCCGAACACCACTGCACTGCCCTAAACCCTGAAACACCACCCCCTGCACGACCCCCTACACTGCCCAAACACTACTGCACTGCCCTAAACCCTGAAACACCACCCCTCAGCACGACACCCTACACTGCCCGAACACCACTGCACTGCCCTAAACCCTGAAACACCACCCCAGCACGACCCCCTACACTGCACGAACACCACTGCACTAAACCCTGAAACACCACCCCCTGCACGACCCCCTACACTGCCGGAACACCACTGCACTGCCCTAAACCCTGAAACACCACCCCCAGCACGACCCCCTACACTGCCCTAACACCACTGCACTGCCATAAACCCTGAAACATCACCCCCAGCACAACCCCCTACACTGCCTGAGCACCATTGCTCTGCCCTAAACCCTGAAACACTAGCCCCAGCACGACCCCCTACACTGCCCGAACACCACTGAACTGCCCTAAACCCTGAAACACCACCCCCAGCACGACCCCCTACACTGCCCGAACACCACTGCATTGCCCTAGACTCTGAAACACCAGCCACAGCAAGACCCCCTACACTGCCCGAGCACCACTGCACTGCCCTAAACCCTGAAACACCAGCCCCAGCATGACCCCCTACACTGCCCGAACACCACTGCACTGCCCTAAACCCTGAAACACCAGCCCCAGCACGACCCCCTACACTGCCCGAACACCACTGCACTGCCCTAAACCCTGAAACACCAGCCCCAGCACGACCCCCTACACTGCCCGAACACCACTGCACTGCCTTAAATCCTGAAACACCAGCCCCAGCACCACCCCCTACAATGCCCGAACACCACTGTACTGCCCTAAACCCTGAAACACCACCCCCTGCACCGCCCCCTACACTGCCCGAACACCACTGCACTGCCCTAAACCCTGAAACACCACCCCCTGCACGACCCCCTACACTGCCCGAACACCACTGCACTGCCCTAAACCCTGAAACACCACCCCCTGCACCACCCCCTACACTGCCCGAACACCACTGCACTGCCCTAAACCCTGAAACACCACCCCTGCACCGCCCCTACACTGCCCGAACACCACTGCACTGCCCTAAACCCTGAAACACCACCCCCAGCATGACCCCCTTTACTGCTCGAACACCACTGCACTGCCCTAAACCCTGAAACACCACCCCCAGCATGACCCCCTACACTGCCCGAACACCACTGCCCTAAACCCTGAAACACCACCCCTGCACGACCCCCTACACTGCCCGAACACCACTGCACTGCCCTAAACCCTGAAACACCACCCCCTGCACGACCCCCTACACTGCCCGAACACCACTGCACTGCCCTAAACCCTGAAACACCACCCCCAAGACGACCCCCTACACTGCCCGAACACCACTGCACTGCCCTAAACCCTAAAACACCACCCCCAGCATGACCCCTAAACTGCCCGAACACCACTGCACTGCCCTAAACCCTAAAACACCACCCCCAGCACGACCCCCTACACTACCCGAACACGACTGCACTGCCCTAAACCCTAAAACACTCCCCCAGCACGACCCCCTACACTGCCCAAACACTACTGCACTGCCCTAAACCCTGAAACACCACCCCTCAGCACGACACCCTACACTGCCCGAACACCACTGCACTGCCCTAAACCCTGAAACACCACCCCAGCACGACCCCCTACACTGCCCGAACACCACTGCACTAAACCCTGAAACACCACCCCCTGCACGACCCCCTACACTGCCGGAACACCACTGCACTGCCCTAAACCCTGAAACACCACCCCCAGCACGACCCCCTTTACTGCTCGAACACCACTGCACTGCCCCAAACCCTGAAACACCACCCCCAGCATGACCCCCTACACTGCCCGAACACCACTGCCCTAAACCCTGAAACACCAACCCTGCATGACCCCCTACACTGCCCGAACACCACTGCACTGCCCTAAACCCTGAAACACCACCCCCTGCATGACCCCCTACACTGCCCGAACACCACTGCACTGCCCTAAACCCTGAAACACCACCCCCAGCACGACCCCCTACACTGTCCGAACACCACTGCACTGCCCTAAACCCTAAAACACCACCCCCAGCACGACCTCCTACACTGCCCGAACACCACTGCACTGCCCTAAACCCTAGAACACTACCCCCAGCATGACCCCCTACACTACCCGAACACCACTGCACTACCCTAAACCCTAAAATACTCCCCCCAGCACGACCCCCTACACTACCCGAACACGACTGCACTGCCCTAAACCCTAAAACACTCCCCCCAGCATGACCCCGTACACTACCCGAACACCACTGCACTGCCCTAAACCCTAAAACACTACCCCCGCATGACCCCCTACACTACCCAAATACCAATGCACTACCCTAATCCCTAAAACACTACCCCCGCACAACCCCCTACACTACCCAAACACCATTGCACTACCCTAAACCCTAAAACACTACCCCCAGCAGTATCCCCTACACTACCCAAACACCACTGCACTACCCTAAACCCTAAAACACTAACCCCCAGCACGACCCCCTACACTACCCAAACACCACTGTACTACCCTAAACCATAAAACACTCCCCCAGCACGACTCCCTACACTACCCAAACACCACTGCACTACCCTAAACCCTAAATCTACCCCCAGCATGACCCCCTACACTACACAAACACCACTGCACTACCCTAAACCCTAAAACACTACCCCCAGCACGACCCTCTTCACTACCTAAACACAACTGCACAATTTGTTACAGGCGTTGCAACACAGGCCTGTGGTGCTTACTGGAAGTACCTGGTGGGCTAGTTGGGCCCCAGGGACTCTCAGGATTCAAGGTGACCTAATCCCCCAACTTAAAACGCGCCACGGGGCGCGTTTGCACAGTGGTGAAGTGAGGGGGCGGGGCCTCAGGTGACATGTGCGCAAACACGCCCTGTGGTGCGTTTTAAGTTGGGGAGTTAATTCCCTTTGAATCCTGGGGGCCAACTAGCCCACCAGGTACCTTCAGTAAGCACAACAGAGTTGCGTTGCAGAAAGGTGAAAAAAGGTGCGTGGCTTCGGAACGCCTCTCTGCAACTCAGCTCTGTGGTCCTAACTGTAGGTACCTGGGGGGCTAGTTGGGCCCCAGGGACCCTCAGGATTCAAGGGGACTTAATCCCGCAACTTAACACGCGCCACGGGGCGCGTTTGCACACTTGTCACCTCAGGCCCCCCCTCCCTTCACCACTGTGCAAACGCGCACTGGCTCTGGTTAGTCAGAGTCAGTTACCACCAGTACCCGTCTGAAAAAGTTGTGGGCACAGGATGCTTTTGCAACAAGGCCTCTTTCTGCTCCTCTGTTGGTTCTTTCTGCACATCTTTTGCTTCTTTCTGTGCGTTTTTCTTCTTTCTTCACATGTCCTACCTCTGTTGGCATAGTAAGAAACTAGCATTTAAAAAACCTTTGAAATTCACTTAAAAAATCATAGGTTTCAGGCACGTTATAGTTAGAAATTAGCATTTAAAAAACCTTTGAAATTCACTGAAAAAACCATAGGTTTCAGGCACGTTATAGTTAGAAATTAGCATTTAAAAAACCTTTGAAATTCACTGAAAAAACCATAGGTTTCAGGCACGTTATAGTTAGAAATTAGCATTTAAAAAACCTTTGAAATTCACTGAAAAAACCATAGGTTTCAGACACATTATAGTTAGAAATTAGCATTTAAAAAACCTTTGAAATTCACTGAAAAAACCATAGGTTTTAGGGACAGTTATAGTTAGTTGGACATTGCACTCGTACAAAACCCGTGAAATTCCCCTGTTATAGTTAGTTCAGCTAACTATAACTCGCGCCCCGCAATGCACTGCTGATGACGTCACATATTACATCACTCATGACATGGTCAGTGACATCACTGATGACATCACTGATGACATCTCAAATGACATCACTGATGACATCATCCATGTGATAATTTCATGCATCTTCTCACACCCTAATATAACTTTTGATACACCCACTCTAAATTACAGACTGCCATTCTCAAAACCATAGACACTCCAACACCAAAAACTACATACCCACTCACTGATTCTTAGGTCTACACACACATCCACTCACTCACCCGTACAGTCACTCATACTTACAGTCACTCAGTACAGGACTATCATATGCACTCATACACCTATATAAACACTCACACACCGCCACTCATCCATAGAGGTACTCACACACCTAGTCAGTCATGCAAAAAATTAATCACACACCCATTTACTCACCTATACAGTTATACACACACCAGCTCACTTACCCATACAAATACTAGCACATTCTTACGCTCTTATACAATAACTGATACAAGCACACACGCATCCATACAGCCACTCTCACAATAACACACTCTCACTTATAGCCATTTAAATACTCTAACACACATATATACTGCCTTTTACATATGTAGTTACTCGCACATGTACCACTGAGATATACATTCACTCACTAACACACCCATACACACACTCACCCACCCAAGCAGTCCATCACAGATGCACTCTTGAAATCATGCACCCAGTGAATCACCCACTCACACATCTATGTATAGAGTCACACACACCCCACCCACACAAACACTCAGGCAGCCATACAGATACTCAGAGAACCAATCAATAACCCATATAGACACTCATGTAGCTATTCGCAAATCCATGCATCCACTTACACACCAACAAACAGACGGATACAGACATTCACACGGTTTAGTCACTAACCCATGCATTCAGTAAGATACGTTTAATCACTCACTTGTAGAGTCAGTCACTCACGTACTAAATCATCCATTCAGACACTTAAACACCCACTCATTCTTCAATACGCCTTTCCCTATATATATTAAACATATTTAAACTTTACAGAAACACAGTCACTGGATGATGTCATCAGTGATGTCATTTGAGATGTCATCAGTGATGTCATCAGTGATGTCACTGACCATGTCATGAGTGATGTAATATGTGACGTCATCAGCAGTGCATTGCGGGGCGCGAGTTATAGTTAGCTGAACTAACTATAACAGGGGAATTTCACGGGTTTTGTACGAGTGCAATGTCCAACTAACTATAACTGTCCCTAAAACCTATGGTTTTTTCAGTGAATATATATATATATACATACACACATTCTGGAATGGTTGTTTTGTGATATATATATATATATATATCCATTCCAGAATCCGTCTTTGACCTGCTGGAGATAGAGGAAAATCCTCATTTTGTGTGTAGTATGAAAAAAAAAAAAAAGGGATTGGTCAACTGGTAGCTAAAGAAAACAAGACTTGGTAAAGCCAATAGGTCTCACCTTTGAAGGAGTCAACCTTTTGATTTTGCCAATGCTTGCTCTTGATGCAGAACAGCCGCAGTGGCCCTTTTAGGTCTCGCATACCAGACAGCACAACACTCTTCAACATCTATATGGCCCCGCTTGCAGCCATCGTCAGAATCCACGGACTCAACATCGTCTCCTACGCTGATGACACCCAGCTGATTATCTCCCTCACAGACAAACCCACAGCCGCCAAGAGCAACATCCACGACGGGATGAAGGCAGCCGCCACATGGATGAAGGACAGCTGCCTCAAGCTCAACTCAGACAAGACCGAAGTCCTCATTCTTGGCTCCACCCCCTCCGCCTGGGACGACTCTTGGTGGCAATAAGTAAGGGTATGCTGTTCCTAGGAGGTGGGGAGGAAAGGGGAAAGAGATACAGGTGTTCCTTCGAGCGAAGGAGAACCAAAGGTGGACTAGCTCCAATTAGGAGCAAGGGTCCTCACACACCCCGGAGGGTGTCATGCTTCATCATTGGGCAGCTCCTCGTTGGGCTGGCGCTGCAATGCTTAACGGGGGCTCTTTGCCGGAGGTCTTCTCTGGTTGCCAACGTGAAGCTCAATGGAGGTGATGGGGCGTGTGTGTGAAAGAGTAGAGGTGGGAAAAAAGAAAGTGTGAATTAAAAATAGCTATACGATTCCCAAAGGACAAATTTATTCACTGGGTTCCTATGCTATCAGTAAAAAAAACAACCGACTGAGAAGTCATGGCTGAAGAGGGGAAATTATACCCTCTCGAGCTCAGTATGATGTGTGTGGAAAGGAAGTGGGCGACATGTTTCATGCCCTAAATCGTCCAGTTGGATCTTGGCATTTCTTCAGGACCGGGAGATCCTCATCTACTCTAGAGGGGGTGGTTGTGGTATGTATAGCAGTTGTTCCTTCCCCTATAGTCTGGACTCGTGTGGTAGTCCTGTGTGGAAGTGGGAAAGTAAAAAGAGTGGTAAAGATGAATATACATTCTGGAAAACACCTGGTCAGATAGCCCCAACTGCGACGTCCAAGGTCCTCGCAAGTTTAACGAGAGAGGAAGCACTCGTTTAGAGATCCTCCAGAGCACGGGACCTACCCACGTCTCGGCCGTCAACGACTCTTGGTGGCCCGCAGCGCTCGGAATCCCCCCACACCCACGGACCACGAACGAATCCTCAGCATCATCCTGAACTCCTCGCTCTCAATGAACTGCCAAATCAACCCTGTCTCGTCCTCCTGCTTCCACACGCTCCGCCTCCTCCATAAGATCTTCAAGTGGATCTCCACCGAGTCCAGGAAAACGGTCACCCATGAGCTTGTTAGCAGCAGACTCAACTACGGCAACGCACTCTATGCCGGCACCACCCAGAAACTCCCCAAACAATTGCAGACCGTCCAGAATGCCTCCGCCAGACTCATCCTGAACATCCCACGCCGCAACCACATCACCGAACACGAGAGACTTTCACTGACTACCTGTCAACAAGAGAATCACCTTCATGCTTCTCACGAAAGCCTACAAAGCCCTCCACAATGCCGAACCTGCATACCTCAACCACCGCCTCTCTTTCTACACTCCAACCAGACATCTCCATTCCTTCCAACTGGCCCAGGCCACCGTCCCACAGATTCCCAAGACCACGGCTGGAGGAAGATCTTTCTTCCACCTAGCTGCAAAGACCTGGAACTCCCTGCCTCTGCACCTCAGGCAATCACCATCACTGCCGCAATTCAGGAAGGACTTCAAGACCTGGCTCTTCGACTGAACCGCAGCGCCTTGAGAGCCTCACGGGTGAGTAGTCTCGCTTTACAAGAATCTGACTGATTGATTGTGTGCTTACCAAAACTTTTAAATGGGCTTAGAGCCTGCCCATTGCTTACCACTGGTTGGCTTTACTGTCATACTCATTTGCCTTCTTCTTATTTGTTGGCTTGCCTTCCACTGTTTGTTTGTCCTCTCTTTCCCTGAGCATAGCCCCTTAATCATCCTTTCAATTGGCTGACCAGTATCCTTCCACAGCTCATTTTTAGGCAACTCTTTTTTTTGGTTAACCACTCCATGAGAGTAAGTGTGCTTGTTCCCACCTGCCCCGCATTCCTTGTTTATCTCTCCCTCGTGTGCTTCTCTTTCACTTGTGCTTCTTCGCCGCCCTCATGCTCAGTGTTACTCCCCATCCCCTGTGTTGCTCTCTTTTTGGTCTGTCCCACTAAGGATGAGTTGAAGCACACTTGTGGCTAATGTGATTGCATCTTTCACTGTGGTTTACCGCATTGTTCTGTGTGTGAGGAAAGCTTTCATCATTGAATTTTATACTATATACCGGATTGTTTATTGAGGGGGATGAAATGGGAAAACAGGCCAGCAATGCAGGTTTCCATTATATGTGTAATCTGCAGGTCAACTGATACAGCTCTTGTGGGATAGTTTAGTGCAATTCTTCTAACCTACGGTTCACGAGCCCCTAGGGGTCTGTAATGCCTACTCAGGGGATTCACAACAATTTGTAAAATGAAATAATATCAACAGAGTATTTAAGTATATATACACATAATAAAGCAAAATTGAATGTTGAAAGTTTTAAAATATTCTGGTAATGTTTAGGAATTTGAAAATTTCCAACCTTCTGATTAAAATGTAACTTTTGATTTCTGCATATTTTTCGTGAAATAAATAAAATATTCCATAATTTATGTATCAATTTGAAGCACACCTCTTTCTGTATTGTTTAGAAACTGTTTAGATTGGGGTTCCCATCTTCCAGCAATCATTCAGTAGGGGTCAACAGAAATCAAAAGGTTAAGAAATGCTAGTTTAATGGGTCAAGAGACTGAACTACAAAGAGTCATGTGTATCCTGCTGGTCACAGATATTAATCCTAGAGAAAACAAGCATTGGCATAGCCAATAGGTCTCGCCTTTGGGACCTTATAAGTATTTAGTTATGCAGCACAATATCCTTGGTGCAACAACATCAACAGTTGCATGGCTAAACACTTATAAGGTCCTAAAGGCGAGACCTATTGGCTATGCCAATGCTTGTTTTCCTTTTTGACTTCTAAAACATAATTTCTGATTTGAAAGCACATAAGAAAACAGATTTAAAGATGCCCAGTTGCAACAAGCTTGCGGTAATTTGTACGCAATTACAATGGTTTATGCGACAGAGAGAAGAGTGTGGAATACTGAACATTAACAGTACTTGGGAAGGACCTTTCCTTCTGTAGTATTTATTAGTTTGCATGTAAAGTCAGTTCGTTTCGATGGTAAAGGGCCAGGGTAAGGTCCGATGTGACAGCTGGCTCTCTGCTGGTGTTGATCAGAGGTATTTCCAGCCGCCATCTTGGTTAAGAATGACCTAGAAGCAAATTGTCAACTATGGAAACCAGAAGACCTGGTTTACACTCCTTGCTTCTCTACTTGCTAAACTTGTTAGATCTTGGGCAAATCACTTCATCTCTCCACACCTTCATCAAATTTGGAGCCCTCAGTTGCAGCCTTACCTCTAGCATTGAAAGCTATAGAAAAGATGCAGACATGCAGAACGCCAAAACCACTTCCAAGTAGGTCCTGCTGCACCCGGGTCTTTGCGTATGATGTGATATCATTTGGTGACTTTAGGTTCTCTTGCTCTGTTATCACCACCTAACCACACCTCTATGCTGCCCATGAGGTCCCTGTGATATATTAAATGACCTGCCTTGAACAGTTTTTCTCCCACGGCCTTTGATAAAGCCATTTCATCTTCTC
The DNA here is from genome assembly GCA_963921515.1 of Calotriton arnoldi. NCBI lineage: Eukaryota > Metazoa > Chordata > Amphibia > Caudata > Salamandridae > Calotriton > Calotriton arnoldi. Next base: position 54,049 of record CAWUFW010020407.1, read on the forward strand.
CCAAAGGCAATATGCACTGCCTTTGGGGTGGGCTTTCTATGGAATGGTCGATTTCTATTTACATATCTCACAACTTATAGCAGCTGCAATAAACTCATTTTACATTTCGCTCTGAACCACGTCTAAATCCGCTCATGAGTGGACTGGAACAGGGAGAAGGCAGATACCTAAAGTTAAAAAATGACTGTAAATAATAGCGGAACTCACCAACTGAGGGACAGAGGGCAGCTGCAAAAGGTATCATAAAATGGTAGCCCATGATACTTGGGCCCCATCTTCCTGCATCACCTGCCATCAGTTTAGTAGTGGCTGGATAACACAAGCATTGGCATAGCCAATAGGTCTCGCCTTTGGGGCCTTATAAGTGTTTAGCCAGAGCTATTGACTTTGCCAATGTCTTCAAGCTGTGCTGTAGAGAAGTGTGGCTGCTGTGCAGCATGCTGAAAAGTTATAATAAAAAAGTGTCAGAAGCATTTTTGTTACTTTATATATGATCAAGAAGGCATTATGTTAAACTGAACGACCATATTAAAAAAAGTATTTACAATAAAACATTTCCTCAGTTTTCTTTTGTTCTTGCAATGCTGGCAACTTGTTTCTGCCTATTGCAATGGTTGTTTGTTAAAGCTTTTTTTTTGAGGGGGCATAAACAATCGGAGGGTGAAGGTTGGGAACTAGTACCTGTATTATAACACTAGCAGCGGCCAGACGCTAGGGGAGAATCAACAGATGCCAGATTCCGAGAGCAGGCTGAGGTGGTGCTGAGTGATGCTGAGGTGGTAGTGGTGGTGGTGGTGGTGACTGTTGCGGAGACGATGCTGAGGTGATGCTGAATGATACTCAGGTCTTGCTGAGTGATACTGCTGTGGTGCTGAGTGATGCTGTGGTGGTGCTGAGTGATATTGTCTTGGCGCTGAGTGATGCTGTGGTTGTGCTGAGTGATATTGTCTTGGCGCTGAGTGATATTGTGGTGGCCCCGAGCGATGCTGTGGTGGCCCCGAGCGATGCTGTGGTGGCCCCGAGCGATGCTGTGGTGGCCCCGAGCGATGCTGTGGTGGCCCCGAGCGATGCTGTGGTGGCCCCGAGCGATGCTGTGGTGGCCCCGAGCGATGCTGTGGTGGCCCCGAGCGATGCTGTGGTGGCCCCGAGCGATGCTGTGGTGGCCCCGAGCGATGCTGTGGTGGCCCCGAGCGATGCTGTGGTGGCCCCGAGCGATGCTGTGTTGGCCCCGAGCGATGCTGTGTTGGCCCCGAGCGATGCTGTGTTGGCGCCGAGCGATGCTGTGTTGGCGCCGAGCGATGCTGTGTTGGCGCCGAGCGATGCTGTGTTGGCGCCGAGCGATGCTGTGTTGGCGCCGAGCGATGCTGTGTTGGCGCCGAGCGATGCTGTGGTGGCGCCGAGCGATGCTGTGGTGGCGCCGAGTCATCCTGTGGTGGCGGCGCCGAGTCATCCTGTGGTGGCGGCGCCGAGTCATCCTGTGGTGGCGGCGCCGAGTCATCCTGTGGTGGCGGCGCCGAGTCATCCTGTGGTGGCGGCGCCGAGTCATCCTGTGGTGGCGGCGCCGAGTCATCCTGTGGTGGCGGCGCCGAGTCATCCTGTGGTGGCGGCGCCGAGTCATCCTGTGGTGGCGGCGCCGAGTCATCCTGTGGTGGCGGCGCCGAGTCATCCTGTGGTGGTGGCACCGAGTCATCCTGTGGTGGTGGCGCCGAGTCATCCTGTGGTGGTGGCGCCGGTGGTGGCGCCGAGTCATCCTGTGGTGGCGCCGAGTCATCCTGTGGTGGCGCTGAGTCATCCTGTGGTGGCGCTGAGTCATCCTGTGGTGGCGCTGAGTGATGCAGTGTTGGCCCTGAGTGATGATGTGGTGTCGCTGAGTGAAGCTATGGTGGTGCTGAGTAATGCTGTGGTTGCGCTGAGTAATGCTGTGATGGCGTTGAGTGATGCTGTGATGGCGTTGAGTGATGCTGTGATGGCGTTGAGTGATGCTGTGATGGCGTTGAGTGATGCTGTGATGGCGTTGAGTGATGCTGTGATGGCGTTGAGTGATGCTGTGATGGCGTTGAGTGATGCTGTGATGGCGTTGAGTGTTGCTGTGATGGCGTTGAGAGATGTGTTGGTGCTGAGTGATGCTGTGCTGGCTCTGATTGATGCTGTGCTGGCTCTGATTGATGCTGTGGTGATGCTGAGTAATGCTGTGGTGATGCTGAGTAATGCTGTGGTTGCACTGAGTAATGCTGTGATGGCGTTGAGTGATGGCGTTGAGTGATGGCGTTGAGTGATGCTGTGATGGCGTTGAGTGATGCTGTGATGGCGTTGAGTGATGCTGTGATGGCGTTGAGTGATGCTGTGATGGCGTTGAGTGATGCTGTGATCGCGTTGAGAGATGTGTTGGTGCTGAGTGATGCTGTGCTGGCTCTGATTGATGCTGTGCTGGCTCTGATTGATGCTGTGCTGGCTCTGATTGATGCTGTGGGATGCTGAGTGATGCTGTGGTGTTGCCGAGTGAGAGATAGAGTGAAGATATAATGCCCAATTAGAGAGGGTGGTGAGAGAGAAAGAGAGAGAAAGGGTGTACATAGAATAAAGAGTGGAGCGGGATAGAGAGAGAGAAAGAAGGGGAGAGAGAGTGAATGAAGGAGTTTGAAAGAGAAACAGATAAAGGGGTGAGAGAATGAAAGGCTAAAAAAGATAGAGAGGGGAGAGTTAATTAAGTAGAGAGAGAATTAGAGAGGGAGAGAGAGAAGGAGAGAGACAATAAGAGTGGGGGTGTGGAGTTTAAATAGAGTGAAGAAGTGACGCGGAAAAAGTAACCTTAAATATAGCTTTGTGCTTTGCGCGAATAAATATAAAAACAAAAAAACAGAGTGAGACAAAAATACTGGTAATTAGGCTGTGACTCCCAATATAAAACAAATGGCGATATAAGGTGAAATCAACCCACCGAAGCAATATTTCTAACTAGACAAAAAAAAGCTTGCATTTCAATGCTAATTGCTGTTGTTTTTCATGTGACTGTAGTCCAGGGACGTCAGTTGGTAATGTGAGCTGCTGCTGCGATTGAAACATCAGAGAGTTAATGAGCCATGACGAGGAAATGAGGAAGAGATAGGAAACCCAGATGGCAGCTGCGCGCGTGCACGCCCATCGTGAACGCAAGCTGGTCGCCAGCCGAAAGCCAGTGTTTGCACTTCCAAAACCCACTTACTAAAACTCTCGGCCAGACCAGCGCAAGCGCTGGTGCAGGCCGAGACCTAAAAAATGCAGAAGGGTAAATGCACCTACTACAGATATATGTGTGTTTCCTGCAGTCCAGAGATTCTGGTCCTTATGAGAAAGTTCAGTGGGTTAACTCCTCTTCTGCAGAGTCCGGCATCTGGGACATTGGTCACAGGTTTAAATCAAAGTGAGGTATATCAATGAGCTGTGTCTCACCTGAATGCCACAGGTATAAATAAAACCTATTAAGTTATCTCCCTGCTAGTAATGCACGAACTGCGGAGCATTCTGTGACTAAAAATAGAAAGGATCCGACATGTCGATGTGCTTGAATGACAGCAATCTATACTTTATAAAAAAACAAATAAAGCTACATGTACCTGTCAGTTCGGGTAGCAGCGAGGCTAAATATATTATGTGAAGTAACATGCAGATGAGGTCAGCAACCACAACCTCACCCCAACGTTTAATTTTAATTAATTCACACACACACACACCCCTCATCTAAATAAACTATTTGGAAATGATAAGTCTCGTTAATGTTGACTACATAAATCAATAAGAAACACATCAAAGGAATAAAACAAATGAAACATTTGCAAACATTCAGACATCGCTATCGTAGAGCACAGGCGGCAGTTTGCCTAATTTTCCGCAGAATCCATTTTCCTGAAAAATCCTCACCACCACTTACTTCCCTGACGGGCACAACTCACAAATCTAGCCCGAGGTTTATGCGTGAACCGTAGGCCGCATCTTCTATGCGGGGCCTCCGGAGCTCCTCTGACCCCACAGATGTATGGGCCAGGTAAGGACCGTCTTAAGGAGGAGAATGCCTTAGTCGTACTCACTGTTTCACGTTGTCCCCCAACGCCTCGCTCAGGCTCTTTTTGGCTGCTTCTAGCTCGCTCACGAAAGTCGCCATCTTTGAGCCCACCCGCACGCCTTCTCGCAGAGAGAAAGCTTGAAAACAGAAAAACACCGCCGAAGAACAAACCAAAGTGCGCCCGCTCGCCTCAAAATGTGTTTCAAAAACTGGTCGAATGATAGCACGCATGCGCGGGAAGAGTGTCACTACCTTCCCTGTCACACGTTATCTCAGGAGAAGTTACATTTTAAGCTGTGCTTTCCTTGCACATTGAAGAACGCAGAAAGTTGTTTCGGGCTTCAAATATTTATTTACCTATACAAATATTTTATTTATAAACTATTTTAAACGTAGTGTACGTCTTTCTCATCTTTATTTCGGCGTTTCAACAACATATAGGCCAACATTTCGAAACAGGATAATGAGAAAAAAAATCAGGGAAATTAATTTTCTCCATTGAATAACACTGAAAACAGCGGATTGTATGCGACAATCTCATAACTATTGAGTTCTTTCTCACGTTCTGTTTTGTTTTATTTTGATATTTTTTACTGGTTCACAATTTTAAATGTGTATTATTTTGTTAGTTATTTCATACTGCATCACAACAATTTTATCCTATTTTTCAGAAACTTGGCAGATAGTAGCGTGGTAGGGGCTTGTGGGACCACTGCCCCAACTGTAAATGTCCCACACCCAGTTCCCCACAACCGGTGACAGCCGCAGACAGCAACCAGCATTGGCAACGTCAATAGGTATTGGCTTTGTCTATGTGTTTTAGCCATGTTGTACAGCTGTGAGACTGCTGTGCAGCAAAGCTGAAAATAAAGAAAACAAGCATTGTCAAAACCAATAGGTCTCGCCTATGCGAGAGCTTTTGGCTTTGCCAATGTGTTTTTAGCAATTATGTACACCAGTATGGCTGCTGTTCAGTATGGCTAAAAGTTAGTGGCATGGCATGGGGTGGATTAGAGTGAGGTAGATTGGGGTAGAGTGGAATGGGGTAGATTGGGGTAGAGTGGAGTGGGTAAGAGTAGGGTAGAATAGAGTGGGGTGGATTGATGCATTTTGGACTGAGGTGGATGGGAGTGGGGTAGATTAGCGTGGTAGATTGGAGTGGGGTAGAGTGGAGTAGATTGGGGTGAAGTGGAGTAGATAGGGGTGGAGAGGGGTAGATTGGAGTGGGGTGGGATATATTGGGGTAGATTAGAGTGGAGTGGGGTAGATTGGGGAAGAGTGAAGTGCAGTGGAGCGGCGTAGATTGGAGTGGGGTAGATGGGAGCGGAGAGGAGTACACTAGAGTGACGTGGGGTAGATTAGGATGGCGTGGGGTAGAGTGGAGTGGGATAGATTCGGTGGATTATGGCAGGATAGATTGGAGTGAAGTGGGGTTGAGTGGGGTGGGGTAGACTGGAGTGAGATAGAAGTGGGATAGTGTGGAGTGGGGTAGATTGGGGTAGAGTGGAGTGGAGTGGGGTAGATTAGAGTAGATTGGTGTGGAGTTGGGTAAAGTGGTGTGGGGTCGATCGGGATGGGGTAGATTGGGTTATGGTGGGGAAGATTAGAGTGCAGTAGATTCTGGTAGATTGGAGAGGGGCATATTGTATGGGGTAGATTGGAGTAGGGTCATTTGGGGTGACGTGGGGCAGGGTAGATTGAAGTGAGATGGAGTGGGGTGGATTGGGGTGGAGTGGGTAGATTGGACTAGAGTATGGTAGATTTGGGTGGCATGTGGTAGACTGGAGTGAAGTGGATTGGGGCAGATTGGGTAGAGTCGAATGGAGTGTGGTAGATTGGGTAAAGTGGAGTGGGGTAGATTAGGTTGATTGGAGTGGGTAGATTGAAGTGGGGCAGATTGAGGTAGAGTAGAGTGGGGTAGATTGGAGTGGGGTGGAGTGGAGTGGGATAGATTGGAGTGGAGTCGAGATTGAAGTGGAGTGAGATATATTGAGGAAGAGTGGAGTGGGGTAGATTGGAGTGGGGTGGGGTAGATTAGGGTGGAGTTGAGTAGGGTAGATTGGGTGGATTAGAGTAGGCTAGATTGGAATGGAGTGAGGTAGATTGGAGTGGAGGATATTGGAGTGGGGTAGATTGAAGAGGGATGATGGAGTGGGTAGTTTGGTGTGTGGTAGATTAGAGTTGAGTGGGGGCATTGGAGTGGAGTGGGGTAGATTGGAGTGGGATGGAGTAGATTGCAGTGGGTTAGGGTGGATTGGGGCTCAGTGGGGTAGATTGGGGTGGAGTGGACTAGATTGGGGTGGGTAGACTAGGGAGGGGTAGATTTGAGTGGGGTAGAGTGGGGTGGGGTGGGGTAGGGTAGATTGGATTGGATTGGAGTGGGGTGCATTTGAATGGAGTGGAGTATGACATATTTGGGTAGAGTGGAGTGGAGTGTGGTAGAGGGGAGTGGGGTAGATTAGAGTGGGGTGGATTGGAGTGGGGTAGCCTGTAGTAAAGTGTGGTAGATTGGAGTGGGGCAGATTGTGGTGGAGTGGGGTAGATTGGAATGGAGTGTGATAGATTAGAGTGGAGAGTTGTTGGATATATTGCAGTGGAGTTTGGAGTTGAGAGGGGTACATTGGAATGGAGTGGAATAATTTAAACTGGGTTAGATTGGAGTGGAGTATAGTGGAGTAGGGTAGATTGGAGTGGAGTCGGGTAGATTGGAGTGGAGTGGACTTGATTGGGGTAGAGTGGGTTGGGGTAGACTAGGGAGGGGTAGATTTGAGTGGGGAGGGGTAGATTTGAGTGGGGTGGGGTATATTGGAATGTAGTGGGGTACATTTGAATGGAGTAGAGTATGGTATATTTGGGCGGAGTGGAGTGTGGTAGAGGGGAGTGGGGGAAGATTAGAGTGGAGTGGGGTGGATTGGAGAGTGGGGTAGACTGTAGTAAAGTGTGGTAGATTGGAGTGGGGTAGATTGTGGTGGAGTGGTGTAGATTGGAATGGAGTGTGATAGATTAGAGTGGAGAGGAGTTGGATAGATTGCAATGGAGTTTGGAGTGGAGAGGGGTAAATTGGAATGGAGTGGGGTAAATTGAACTGGGTTAGATTGGAGTGGAGTATAGTGGAGTGGGGTAGTTTGGAGTGGAGTCGGGTAGATTGCAGTGGAGTGAACTTGATTGGAGTGGGGTAGATTGGAGTGCGGTGGGATAGACGGAATAGATTGGAGCAGAGTGGCGTAGGTTTGAGTGGAGTGTGTTAGGTTGGTGTTGAGCGGAGTAGATTGTAGTTGGGTGGGGTTGATTGGGTTAGATTGAGTGGAGTGGGTTAGTTTGGAGTGGAGTAGATTCGAGAGGAGCGGAGTGGAGTGGGGTAGATTGTAGTGGAGTGGGGTAGATTGGGGTGGAGTGGGGTAGACTGTAGTGGAGTGGGGTAGACTGAATTGTAGCGGAGTGGATTGGGGTAGATTGGAGTGGGGTAGAGTGGGGTAGATTGAAGTGGGGTAGATTGGAGTGGGATGGGGTAGATTGGGTTGGGGTGGAGTGGGGTGGGTAAATTGGGGTGGGGTAGATTGGAGTGGAGTGAGGTAGAATAGAGTGGAGTAGATTGGGGTAGATTGTAGCAAAGTGCAGTGCGTTGGAGTGGATTGGGATAGATTGGAGGGGAGTAGGGTAGATTGGTGTGGGGTAGAGTGGAGTGGGATAAGTGATGTGGAGTGGAGGGGCGTAGAGTGGACTGGCCTTTTTGGCTGGGCACCCTCCCCACTTTTTGCTCTAGATGCTATGGTAATTGATCTGAAAGTGCACTGGATCCTGCTACCCAGGCTCCAGTGCCAGTCCTCTTTCCCTCAAAAGGTAATGTGAATTGGTACACCCAATTGGCAAGATAGTTTAGCCCCCCCTTATAAGTCCCTAGTATATGGTACCAGTGGTGCCCAGGGCAAGGGTGTTAAAGGGGACACCAGGGCTGCAGCACTATTTGTGCCAACCTAAGAGACCTGAGTAAAAGTAACGCCTGCAGGGCTGCTACCGTAACCTGCATGAGCAGATTCCATGCTCGAGATCGACCCTGCACACATCATGTGTGACAGGTTCACCACTGCCTTAATATATGTAAGCTCCACCTAAGGTAGGCCGCCTAAAGCCCAGAAGGAAGGGTTCATTGTATTCATGGTGCAGGCATACATGTACAGACATATATACCTCTACAGTAACCTGTCCATTAAAGTTTACTGTAAATAAACGGAGGTCCATAGGTTAATATGGACTGGCTCCCGGACAAAATCGAGATAGCCAGCGATGGCACCACTGAATTTAGTAATGTTTGGTATCAAACACCATGATTTTTCACCCCAACACGATTCTTGTGTCGAGGGTGAGCTGGCATGTACCCAGGTGGCATCCTTACAGGTTGGGCCCAAGTTGCCATAGTCTCCCTGTGGTTTGGCGGGCTTTCTGAGCTGGTTGCCGCCAAGACAGAAGTCTGTCCTCCTGCTGGGTATTGCTATCACTACCAGAGGATGGAGACAAAGGCATGGGCAGGAAGGGGGTCACACCTCCGCCCTCCCAGGATGGCTAGTGAATGACTGTTAGATCTGGCATCTTTGGCATGTTTTCCCCCTGTCTTTTTTCTTCTGACCTGTTTCTGATTGTGTGCTGCATATCATTTTCACTGGTTTTAGGACTCTGGGCACTTTACCACTGCTGTCCAGTGCTAAAGTGCAAGTGCTCCCTGTGTAAATTGTATTGGTGATTGGTTTATCGATGATTGGCATTGGCATGATTGGCATATTCGATTTATTGGTAAGTCCCTAGTAAACTACACTACATGTACATTTCTTGCTTTACCATTCTGTGCCTCTGCCTGTGGAATCCACGTCTGAGGGAGGGTGACAGTTGGGCTGTTGAGCATTCACTCTAGACGGTCACGCAAAGGGAGCTGAGGTGTGCCCTGCAAATCCTGATGTCCCATCACCAGGCTGATGGGTCTTCCTGAGCTAGAGTGGTGGGAGGAGTTGTCATTGACACCTGGATAGGGCTGTGCATGTCCTCACACAAAGCTGTCTCCATTCTCCCGTAGCGTGTCTGGAGCCAGGTCAGGGAAAGGCAGGGTCTTGTGCACTACGAAGACTTTCCTTTGAAGTTTTCTTATTTCAAAGGCAGAAACTGGTATAAGTACTGGAGCTGTGACACCATAACTTGGGAACACTTCTGGACTAAGAGGACATTCTACCAGGAACAAGAGCTGGATGTTGTAGGAGGGACTGTCACTCTGCTGGTTGTTTTGTTATGTTGGCCTGCTGTGTGCTTCTTCTGTCCTGGGAGTGAAACGACTGGACTTTGCTTTCTACGTCCTGCTTTCCAAGATTCTCCAAGGGCTCGTGCGTGCTTGCCTCCTGTCACGAAGTCTCAGGGCCATTAAAGACTTCACCTACCAGTGCTTGGGCTCTTCTGCTGAGAGCCCTGACTAGCCAAGTGGTGCTAAAACCAGTTCCTGTGCCCTTGGAAGTGGAATCTGGTTAATACTGAGAATAAAATCCACACGTCAGCTCTCAGCGCCTGCCACAAGGCTGAAAGACCACCGCAACCCGAGTCACGAGCCCCATTTCACCCCGCTCTGACTCCAACACAGGGCCTGCTGTGCAGTGGAAGGATTGGCGCATCACCTGCTTTGTGACTGTGAAATCGACGCAGTGCCTGCTCTGCTGCATCGACATAGCCTGTCTGAATTTTCGACGCATCATCCCTGGGCACCAAGTTCTTCATCGACATGCCCAGCAGTAGGGAGCTGAGGCCACGTGTCTGGAGAGTGATGCATCACCTCCCCTCACAGTAAGGAACCGACGCATAACCTCCCCTGACAGTAAGGAACCGATGCATCACCTCCCCTGCGCTGCAGCAAGGAACCGACACAACACCTCCAGTGGTAGTAAGGAACCGATGCATCACCTCCCCTGGAAGTAAGGAACCGACACATCACTATGCTTTTCCTGCGCCTCACCTTCCCTGCGCCTGTTCTCGGCTTTGATTTTGACGCATCCCAGGTACTTTGTGCTAAACATGATGCATCCATAGTTTCCTAAGACTGAACTATTTTGAACCATTTTAAAATCATATAGTTACTTGTATATGTTGGGTTTTTGTTGTTTTAGTTTTGTTTTATTCAGATAAATATTGTTTATTTCTCTAAACTGGTGTGGTGTTCTTTTGTAGTGTTTTCACTGTAATACTGTGTGTATGTATAAATTATTTACACATTGACTCTGAGAAAGTCCTGACTTGCACGTGGCAAGGAGTGAGCAGGAGTTATCCTAGCTGTGTAATTCCCTTACCCTGACTTGAATGTGGGTCCCTACTTGGACAGGATGCAAACCACTGACAACTACAGACCTCCATTTCTACAATGACACAGAAGCAGTGAACCTCAAAGGCCAAGCCACCTCTGATATGTAAGTGACTTGTCTCCCAGTGGAGACAAAGGCACTGCTATCTCCAGGCACTCGTGTTTGCGAGCAGGTGGGAAATTAGGTATTCAGGAGACGTACAATCCCCAAAAGGTTAACCACACCCTTAGGGAGAGCTAGCTGGTCTATACAGCCGAGGATGGCCTGTGCCATCTTGAAAAGTTCTTGGAATAGTGGGTTCTGGGTAGTTTGGTGACATACACCCCCAGATGTGGTCATCTCAGGGGCAGATTAGCCGCAGGATCAGTAGCCCATTGGCTACTAACACTCACACCCTTATACACCCACTAAATCCAGGATTTAAGGAGCACCCCTGACACCAGAACTCCAGAATTGCTCTGAAGAAGAAGGACAAAGAAGAGACCTGTGTCAGCACAAGGCAGGACTCCACAAAGAAGATGCGTAAAGAACTACACCTGTGGCAGCCCCGCCTGCACCCGCTGGACTACAACTCGTCCAGGACCAGAGATTGGTTCCAAAAGAAAGGTGAACCCCTCTGCAACCTAAAGACTTAACCAGGTCTCCCTTGGGCTAGAGGAACTAGTGCCCTGCAGTCGGCAGGCACAAACCACACTTCCACGATCCAAAGAAGGACTGACTGCCGGACTCCGTCGTGGACCAGCCCAAAAGTAACCAGCCAGGTGCCTTCTGGGAAGCATAGTTATGACCTACAGTGAGTCTCAGTTCTCTACAGCATTCCCACGACCTCTGGTAGAAGATTGACCCAGTTGTGACCTTTGCCAGGACCAAGGCTTGTTGGTGGTCTGGCTGGCTACTAACTGCTTCTCTCGAGGCCCCACGCAGAGGCAACCTTTTATATTGTCCCTCCTCCACTCCTATGGCACAGTTGTTGAGTTCTTGCATCACAAACACAGCTTTGTTGGCATGCCTGGTAAAGTCAGCACCTGCAGTCCTGTTCAGCACCAAGAATAGCCAGGCACACCTCTGCACCCGAGAAGCCCTAGCTAGGTAGAAATGTTCTACCTGATGATTCCTGGTCCAAGGGCCCCTCCAAGCTTTTCCTCCAAAGGGGCTCCTCTGAACACAACCTGCAAGTATCATTTTGTCAAGTACTGTTTTTAACAGCTCCTGCAGCTCCCGTTCAGCACTAAGGACAGCCAAATCCCTTCTGCACCCGGACTCCCTGGGCAAGGTAAAATTGTTCTGACTGCCGAAGCTTGGTCAGTGGACCAGCAAGACCTTAACTTCACGTGGGTTCCGTTGAACTCACCCCGCAGGTGACCAAGTGTCACCTGAGATTTTCCCCATTGATCACAATGGTAAAGTTTGACAACTCTGCAAAGTACTAATTTATTGAACACTTTAAAATCAACAACTCCGGTTATACAACTTGGATTGATTTCATTTTGGTGTCTAAATTTATATAAAAATAAGCTCTATTTTTATAAATTGGTGTCAGATTTCTTTCGAGTCCTGTCAATTACTTATCGTCCATGTTGGCACTGTAAAATGCTTAACACATGTTCCTCTAAGTAAGCCTGTCTGATCTTTGCCACTCTACAAAGACTTAGAGAAGGATTACTAGTGTGAATCCAAGGTCCACTTTTGGGCACTGTGTTAATATTACATGGTAAGGCCTCCCAGCCATACCACATAATATTGCCACTTTGCTACAGTGTGCAAATGTCATCACCCAATGCATTAATGTGTTTTGATCATATTCAAATATTTGTTTCTACCACTCTTCAGAATTACAAAAAAAAAATGCTTCATTTGTACAAATTCTGATATATTCTGAAACATCAGCACAGTTCATTTTTTTATTGTGTGCTAGAAACTAAAACATCCTACACCCTCTTCTCTTACATGGATACCCAGCAGGATTGTCACATATTGTGTCTCACTTTGAAGTCAGAGATAGTAAAATAAATTACAAGCTCCCTTGGAAGAGAGAACTTGGCATTTGACCTCTGTCTTTGAATGCACAGCAAATGTGACAAGATTAGAACAAGATTTAAAGGCCTGAACATTATTTACAGAAAGTGAGTAAGTGGAAGAATACAGTAAACAAGATTTGGGCAACAGGAGGGACGAACTCAAGCTGGACAGCCTAAAGCAAATAAAGCAAGCAAATAGAAAGCCAGAAAATGTGAGTTACAAACCACAAAGCCAATGGTAAGCAACGGGTGGAATGCATTCCTAGGCTAGCTTTCTGATTATCCTCAATATGTCATTAGAAAACCAGACAGCTGCGTTGTCTGGTAGGTTGTGACCTAAAAAGTGCTAAGACGCGGTTCGCACTCAGTGCTTTTTCTCTTTACTTTCAAGCTATGCTGCATGGCAGCTGCGCTGCTGTACAACATGGCTAAGCAAAACATTAACAAAGCCAATAGCTCTTGCTTATGCAAGGGCTATTGACTTTGTCAGTCCCTGTTTTCACTAAGAGTGGGGTTTGCCACAAAAAACGTAGTGGTTGGTATTGGACGAGGTGTGTTCTATGTAAGCCCAGGAGGGCCAAAGTTTAAGGATATCCAAATAACATTCATTTAGATACAATAAACCTAAACGTAACTGTTTTAACATAGTCATCACTATTCTCAAAAGATGTCATGGATCTTGGCCTACTTGGACGTAAGTTGGACACCTCTGTTTCAGACTGTCTGTTAGTTTGGAGAGGGGTAGAGGGGACATCAATGGAGGATGGTGATGCACGCTGCCCATAGTGCACGTAATTCTGTCTGCAGAAAGACACATAAGGCCACTGGAATTTTGCGGCAAAGGAGGGTCCAATTATGCGGCAGGGTTGAGTAAATTATGCAGCAAGAAGAGGCAAATTATGCAGCACATTTTGTGATAGTATTACTTCATTGTTTTGTAATTTTAAAGCATGTTAACACTGTCTGGGCATTAGTTGGACCTCATTAGAACCAGTTTAACACCCAAACATAGCAATAAGCTACAAAAAAGTGACCAGTCATCCTTTGCAAAGCGTCTTCCACTGCGCAGCAACATGTGTCGCTGCGTTTTTGCTAACTTTTGAACCATTTGAGGTGGAAACAACATTTTGTTTTGTTAAAATCAGCAGATTATGCAGCAGACAATGGATTATGTGGCAAATGCAGCAAATCTGCATACCATTCTTAGCAGTAAAAGAGGGGATGCATAATTAACCATAAACCAAAAACAAAAATCAACATTGTTTGTAGGAGAACTATGAATATCGAGTTTTGTGGGATAGGATGAGAAAGACCATGAAATGAAAATCATTTATGGTTTAAAACTTACAAATTGTTTTCAGTGGCGGCTTCCCTGCTAAGGCGGAGGAGCGTCGCCCCACTGCTCTTTGAGTTGTGCAAAAAATACAAATAAAATGATAATAAAAAGACGTTATTATCGTTTTATTTTTCTATATGGACTCGGAGGCAGGTCGGGGCGGGCCAGAGCAGAATGAGGAGTGGTTTTCACTCCCTAAGTCCACATGACTGTGCGGCCGGCCCTCTTGGGCCGGCCAGAGTCATACGCACTTAGCATGTTCTCCACCTGGCTGTGTTGCACAGCCCGGTGGAGAACATGCTCAGGCTCCCAGGCATTACTTGAGCGGCCAAATAGGCTCATGGAACATCGTGATTGGCTGGGAGAGTCCGGTAGCCTTGGTGCTTCTGGTGCTGAGAGAAGAGGACGGAGTAGAGGCGTGCAGCGGGGAAGGTAAGTTTGTTTTACTTATTTTTTCATCCCTCCGCCTCACCACCCCCATTCCGAATCAGCCACCGCTGATTGTTTTCATGGACGTGAAACGTTCATCCGTTTATTCCTTCCCCCAACGTAAAAAACAGCCCATGTTTAGGTCAATGTGCAGGGACTGACAATGCAGAGGGGTTTTGTTTAGGCACTGAGAGGATTTCACGGAGCCCCCGTTCTTAAAGCCCTCTCTCCCTGCCAGCCCTATGTCTCCGGTGAGCCCCCTTGTTAGTGGTAGCAGAAGAGGAGTGGCAGATGGCAACTGAATAGGGACGCTGCTTATCAGCAAGAGAAAAGACAGGTCGGGCTGCGGGTCGGGGACTGTGCGTGCAATGCCAACATTCCAACATACAAGCTGATGGACCTGTTCAAGACAATACGCACATGCTTCAGCTACTGGCAGTACAGGCACCAAGAGAGCGCGAAAACAGTATGTCATGCATCAGGAATGGTGTTATAGGGAAGGGGCAACCTCCGACAGGGGCGCTGGAGGGATCAAGAGACTGTAGGAGGAGAGTGGGTGTGGGACGGGGCAAGCAGAGATGCAGAGCAGAGGAGACCGATTACAATCACATGCCCTTTTATGGAGTGCAACCAGAAAAATGAAAACAAAGTACTTACGGAAGTGCCCTGCCAGTGGATGTACACTGGCCTGGACAGGAAGCTGGACTTAGTCCATGCTCCACCAAAGGCAGAAAAGAAGGTGAAACTGGAAAACGTCCGGAAGTGATGGACAATGGGAAGCAAGGAATTGGGAGTGTCCTGGAAGCCAACCAATGGTAAGTAATGGGAAGGCTGTAAGGCCTTTTTAAGTTTTTTTGTTTTTGTTTACAAGAGAATACCAGCAATAGCACATACGCTGTGCAAGCAAGAAGTAAAAACAGACACTGCCTGTTGGACTTGGCCCTTTTTGCAGGGTCATCCCTGAACTTTTTGCCTTCCTCCTGTATTTTCTCTGACCTGTTTTTGTTGGTTTTATGACTCTGGGCACTTTACCACTGCTGACCAGTGCTAAAGTGCATATGCTCTCCCTGTAAATTGTTGTATGGATTAGTGATTCCATGATTGCCTTATTTGATTTACTTGTCAGACCCTAGTACAGTGCACCATGTGTGCCCAGGGCCTGTAAATCAAATGCTGCTGGTGGGCTTGCAGCACTGGTTGTGCCACCCACAAAAGCAGCTTGTAAACTATGGCTCAGGCCTGCCTCACACACAAAAGCATGTACGGAAAAGGCCCGGGGTACTGGTCCAAAAAACGACGTTGGTACCAGCCTTGTAGATCGCTAAGATCGAGCAATGAATCCCTTCTTACTCCTCTCAGAATCCGCACTGCGAGAAACGGAGGAAGGTCTTTTTCCTATCTTGCTCCTGTCTCCTGGAACAAACTTCCCTTGAATCTACGTACTATCCCAGATCACAATTGCATTCGCAAAAAGTTGAAATCATGGCTATTTGACAACTAAACGAGTACTCTATCAGAGCCATGAGACTTCCGAGTGATATGTGCACTGTACAAATGTCCCTGATTTGATTTGATTTGATTTTGATTTGATTTGCAATTGCAGAGCCTGTGTGCAGTCTGGGACTGCCATGTCGACTTAGCAAGTGCACACACTTGCCAGTCCCCAAACCTTCCCTTTTCTACATGTTAGCCACCCCTAAGGTAGGCCCAAGGGCAGGGTGCGTTGTATGTGAAAGGTAGGACATGCCCTGATGTGTGTGGCATGTCCTGATAGTGAAATACAGCCATTTTCGTTTTTCATTATTGCAAGGCTACCTGCTCCCATAGGCCAGAATGGGCAGTTTGATTATAACATCTTATAATCCTAACTGACCCAGGGAACAAGGTAGAAATTCGAGTTTAGTATGCCTGAACTCAGAATGTTAAAATACATCTTTTAGTGTGGGGTGATTTTTACATTCTGTGTTTGAAAATACTACTTTTAGAAAGTAGGTATTTTCTTGCCTAACCATCCAGCCTGCCTCTGCTAGGGTGTGTATTCCATGTCTCTTTTGTGAGTGGCAGGGGGCTGGAGAGGGCTTTGGCTCCAGCAGTCTGATGAGTCAGGGCTGGGCTGAATAGGGCCTGCATTGAGTAGAGGGTGGGGGGATGGGGGGGCGGAGATTTCCTTTCACTGACCTGAGCACTCATAGAATAGAGAGTAGGGGGAGGAGATTTCCTTTCAGCTACTTGGGCCAGGTCTGCTTTCAACAATGCTGTCTCCACCTCCTGCCAGGAAGCTGCACAGAACTGGTTTTGGCCAGGCACAGACACTCTCTGCCTTCAGAGAACAAAGGATTTAGGAGTATAAATATTGGGGCCCAGACCCCAGAACTTTAGATCACTTCTGGGAATCAAGACGAACCTTTGCTGAGGAGAAGAAACAGGAAACTGAAGGAGGAGACTACCCCTGTGCTGTGTGCTGTTTGGGGGTTGGCCTGCAGTGGTTGCTTCATTGCCAAAGAAAGGAGAAAAGGACTGAGTGTGCTTTCATCATCTTGAAGAAAATCTCCAAGGGCTTGAAAATTGAGCTTGCTTCCTGCCTGAAGTCTCAGGGATACAAGACTTCACCACCAGCTCCCCCTAAATTCCATTGCTGGGAATTGAAGTGCCTGCTGTTGTGCTGGGCCTTCTAAGAGACTGCGTGTCGCTGGGAGCTGGAAGCGCGACTCAACAAAGAAGAAGCGTGTCGCCGCCGCAGCAGTTGCCGTTGCATCGCCGAGTACGCGTGCCGCCACTATCACCATCGCATCACCGAGGCGCGTTGCATCACCAGAGAAGCGTGCCGCCGCCGCAGAGGTCGCCGTCGCATCACCGGAGAAGCATGTTGCAGGGCCTGTCGCAGCTCAGAAGTTCACCGAGTCGCCGCACGGCCGTCGGGCGTGCATGCATCGCATCTACGTTGTTGCACCGTAACTAAGACGCCATTTTGTCGCATCGCACCGGAGCGTCATCGCATCGGATCGCAGTAAGAAACCGGCGCGTCAACTCCCCACACAGTAAGGAAGCGAGCCTCAACTCCCCTGCGCAGCAGTAAGGAACCGACGCATCCACTCCCCTGAGTGTGAGGAACGGCGCATCACCTTCCCTGCGACCCTTTTGTTTGTTTTGCGTTATGCATCCCAGGTACTTTGAGAGTAAAGTGTTGCATATACAATCTAAAGTGAACTAAGCTATTTCTACCATTTTAAAGTCTTATTTTGGAATATTGTATTGTGGACTTTTGTCGTTGGTCTTGTGTTAAGTCTATATAAAGAATACTTATTTTTCTAAACCTGTGTGGTGTCCATCTGTAGTGTTTTCACTGGATTACTGTATGTGTTCACAAATGCTTTACACACTGCCTCTGAGATAAGCCTGCCTGCTCGTGCCAAGCTACCAAGGGGGTGAGCAGGGGTTATTTTAGGAGTGTAGCCCCTTACCCTGACTAGACGCAAGGGTCTCTATTTGGACAAAGGTGCAAACCATTGCCAACTAGAGACCCCCAAATCTAACACTGCCCTTTCAGCATTGGAACAGCGATGTTGTTCCTGCTTACATTTCACATTTTATATACTCTTGCATTCCCTAGCAGTATTTTCTTTTTCCAGTATGTTGTATTTCTGTAGTTTTCTTCCTTCATACTACTCATTTATGGTGCATAGTGTGATAAGAATTGCTCCTTGTAGCTGTGCCAGTTCAGGTTGCGGGTGGGCCACGATTAAGAGCTGTGGAGGTAAAGCTAAATGCAGTAGTCCCCTGCCCTAAAAATAGGATATAAGGGGACAAGATAGGGATACCTTGCACACCCCCCCAGCCTTTGAAAAATGTTTTTGCAGTTCTCCCAAGGGAACGGGGTAAAAAACATGTCAACTGTTTATTGTTTTTTTTAAAATAAATGTGGTGGGCCAGGGCCTGGGGGTCAAACCACATTCTTCTTTTTTTGACTTATGAGGAGGGGGACAAGTGTGGGGCACCAGTATTGGCCCCAGGAAACCGATTCCCCAGTGCCCAATAATTGAGTGTCCCAGGAAGCCCACCTCCAGAACACTGTTGTTCCCAGCCCAGGAGAATGCGCCTTGAGACCCTCATGGGTGAGTAGTGCGCTTCACAAATCCCTGATTGATTGATTGATTGAATGTGAGCATACCCTGCCCGCACTCTCCCGGGCTGAGAAAAGAACTTTGCTCCCATCTGGAGGGAGCAGTAAGAAGATGCTGCTTCTGCCTGGGCGAGAGCAAAGGAAAGGTGCAGGCTCCCGCCAGTACCCAGTGTGGTGCTGGCTGGGGAGCCGGCTGGGGCCGTGGGCGCCTTAGGGCTCCACCCACAGCCCCAATGGTCCTAGGAGTGTGGGTGACCCAGGTGGGCACAGAAATGTAAAAAAAGGGAAAACTCCCACCTAGGAGCCGGATGGGGCTGTTGGGCTCGCCCAAAATACCCTCAAAAAAGATTACTCCGGGGCACCCACTTAAGAAAAAACTACAGGCTCCCGGGTGCCAGATGGGGAGCCTCCTAAAGCTGCGGGGACCTGGGGCGGCTCCCACACAAAAGCTGTAGGTGCTGCAGGTTTACCCCTGTGCACCCACTTGAGAAAACAAATGGTGAGTCCTGCCAGTACCCACTATGGGTGCTGGCTGGAAAGCGGGCTGGGACCCTAGGGCTCTGCCAGCAGTCCCCAAACAAAATTAAAAGTGTGGGTGTCCTGGGTGGGCACCAGGACACCCACAAAAATATTTTTAAAAAGAGGAAAAGTGAATAATAAATGAGCGGCAAGAGCTACTCCTTTAATATTCACTGCCCTGTGAAGGAGCACCCCATATTGCCCTGCAGGGTCTCTTTATACTTTTTTGGGGAGCTTGGTGATGCCCCTAGAAGAGGCAGAGAAACCATCAAGCATTTTTTTAATGTTCTGGGGGCACTGCAGGAAGTGCAGCAGCCCCCAAACAACATTAAAAATAACTAACAGTAAGGGCCTGATTACAACTTTGGCAGTGCGACACGGGGTCTGTTCCGGCCCCCCACCGCCAAAGCCATGGTCAGACCGCCTGCCAGATTAGGAGTTTCCTCCTGTCTGGTGGGCTTTTTGTTTTAATTTCCCACAGCAGTGCCCTGAAAATGGGCACCCCAATAGGAACTCCAAAAACAGCTCCTGCATGGCATGTACTGAAAAGTTCATGCCGTGCAGGAACTGGTGTACATGCACACAGGGGGGCACATGTTGTGCCCCCCTGTGTGCATCCACATGCGGAGGGGGAACAGTGGGCCCTGCAGGGCCCCCTTTGTTTCCTCTCCGCCGGGATGTTCATGGAGTAGGAACCTCCATGACATCGCCGGTGGAGAGAGAACTTGTAATAACTGTGGCAGTGCGACCAGCCAAATCATAATAGGGCGATCGTGAGACCGCCACCACCACGCCCCACGGACCGCTAGACTTGTAATTGGGCCCTATGTCTCCTTAATCATCAAATCTATGACCCCAGGAGGACTTACCGTATTTTTAAAAAATTTCCTTAGCTCTTTAGCTGGAGTGGTAAGCATTTTTGTGGTTGTTTTTATGATTGCGTTTGGTGGGCTGAAAAATTTGAAAAGACTCAGAGACAAGTTACATTTATTTTAATAAAAACATGATTCATAGTCTTTCTTTTAACATTTTTCAGCGCACAAAATGCAATCATAAAAACTATGTTAAAAGAAAGACTCACAGACATGTT
This sequence comes from Calotriton arnoldi, assembly GCA_963921515.1. Lineage (NCBI taxonomy): Eukaryota > Metazoa > Chordata > Amphibia > Caudata > Salamandridae > Calotriton > Calotriton arnoldi. The sequence goes on from CAWUFW010020407.1 coordinate 73,929, forward strand.
AATGTTATTTTTTTAATTAAAACTTATATATTTTTTTATAATAATCACTATTATTAAACATTGCATTGTGTGAATTACTGAAATATACATTTGATTACAAAATATTGGTGATTTGCTCACCCATTGATAAAGCCAATAGGCCCACTTTTTAGGTCGAGCATTCGAGACCTCTTGTATGTACTTTAGTATATACTTATATGTGTATGTACTTTGTGGGCTCTGGAGATCAGCCCTAGGACTTGTCTGCTTCCACTTAGGGACTTTTTGTTTCTGTTCAACTGCTTATATTTAACTGTCTTGTTAGAAAACGACCAGTAGAGGTCAGTAACATACCAGAATTGCTTTCTGCTGAGGGACTTTCTTTTTTTAATTTTTCTGGCAACTCCCTCTATTTAACTTTCTTGATATAAAACGACCAGCAGAAGTCAGTAAAATACCAGAATCACTTTAGCATTCTCTAGATTCCAGTCCATAGAAATGGTCTTCCACGATCACCCGAAGACAATATTTTTTTCAAATCTTGTATTTTCAGTGATATGACCACGAAGGCCCTGATTTTATATTAAAAGCAGAGCTTTGGATTATACCATTTCCCGCTGAAAGGCAATATTTCTCTCCATGTGTTCCCATACCTGGCGTGTCACGCAGTTTGGTGCTTACTTTCCCTCCATGTTAAGGAACAGTAAATGTTTCAGCACCCAGGCTAATGTGCTGCATAGCTAAATACATATAATGTCCCAAAGGCGAGACCGATTGCATTGAAAATGCTTGTTATATTTTGCTGTTGTGACTCATTGACAAAGTCAGTAAGTCTGCCTGAGTGCCACCAGGACCTGCGAGACCAACTGCAGGCTGCTCATGCCAGACGGCCGTGAGAGATGTGAGGTTGCTTGCTGCGACGCGTTCGACGTCGCCAACCCAATGCTGTGTATGGCCAAAGGCTATGCGCAGCATTGGATTGGCATTACGTATGGTAGTAAAATATTAATTCATGTTAAAAAAAACTAGAAATTCACTGAAAAACTCAAAGGTTATAGTTAGGTATGGTAATAATATCTTACTTTTCTTTGAAAAAAACCTTAGAATTCACTGCAAAAACTAAAGGTTAAAGGGACATTATAGTTAAGTGAAAATGTCAGTTAAAACATACCATTTTAAACAAACAAAACCACTGAATTTCACCAGTTATAGTTATCTCAAGTAACTATAACTCGTACCCTAAAGTTACTATAGCTCGCGCCCCGACCATGCACTGCTAATTACTTCCAATTTTACATCACTCATGACATGTTCTATGACATCATTGTTCACACGACTGCAAAAATCTGAAATGACATCATTGATGACAAGACTGTGCATGGTGGGGGCATACACTAGTGTCACTTTGGGGCACGGATAATATAGAACTGAGTGGAATTGTAGCAGGCTGGCGACCATTGGCTGTAATGCCAGGGCAAATAAGAGGGGTTAGGGGTGCATCCCTTTCTGGTACCTCGTGCAATTTAAATAGCATATTAATACAGGCCACTTACTCTAATTCACATCATGGGCTGAGTGTATAGCAGCTTAATCCAGCCCAGGTGTTCCTTACACAGTCCTATTCTTTCAAGAATGGGAGGCTGCCTACATGAGCTCTACCCTTCAATGCTAATCTGTGGTGTTTATCAGTGCATACACTATGGACTACCACTTCAAACACCTCTCATACCACCCAAGGGTTTGAAATTCAGTCAATGTTGTTTCTGACATACTCTATGATTGTATCCTACACTTCAGTGTGGAAAATAGAATTCAGTACAGCCACCATTGGGAATCAACAGACGAGAATGCTGGTCAAAGCACCTGGCTTGACTGGTGCGTGACTGGATACGTTTTGAGCCAGTTGGGAGATGTCCGTAGCCCGTATCCTGGTATCTTTCATGCTTAACCAGTAATCAATTCTAGCAGATGTGTTATGTACAGAAGAATAAAAATTAAATTAGGTAACAGTGGGATTTCTTCACCTTCACAAGTCTATTAAGGGATGGTAAACGCAGAGCTGGAGCAAGGTTTTGGCACTGAGGTGGCAGGACAGGGCATAGAACCATCAGGGGCGCAGCTTGGTCAGTAAGATTGCGGGATGTGAGCTTCAGATTTTCCAACAATCAGGCTGACGTATAATGTTAAAATACATTATATTACAAGCAGGGTGCATGAGAGAGGCCTAAAGAGCATTGGAAAGGGAAAGGAATGCTGATTGGTAGAGTACTAAGAGAGAAAACACCATATTTTGTAAGAGAACCAACATTTTTGAGGACTTTCAAAACAGAGAGGGAGAGCGTGTGTGTGTGCGTTTTTGTCTGTGTGTATGTAAAAATTCCTGGTGAAATACAACAGACATCTCACCATAACCAACTGAAAGCACCTGTAGGCAACTATTTATCAGAAAATACCTTTTTTAGGGGTGGTGTAACACCTCAAACACCCCCCTGAAGCTACAGCCCTGCAATCAATCCATCAATTGAGGGATTCAGCACCGTATTAAAGTCCCTTCCTATTTCCTGAGAGAGTTTCATCACTTTCTGGAAGAATTCTGGGGCATTAACATTGGGAGCTTATGTATTGACCAGCATGATGTGTTCTCCATCTGGCTTGACTTGCATTTTTACGTGCCTTCCCTCGAGGTCTGAAATTAAGTGTTCCATGCAGGATGGTGTGCCTTATTAATGAGAATAGCCTCCTACCTGGAAGAGTTAAGAGTATGACAACATGCATCTAAAGAAGCACCACCTACTACAAAAGCATGATGAGGGCGGAGGGGGGGGGGTCTGTTAAGTGTGTTTCTTGCAGTAGCACTATCCTAACACAGTGCTCATATAAATAGGCCAAGATTTGTTGAATCTTGCGTGAGTCTCTTAGACCCCTCACATTCCGAGCGAGGAATGTAATGTTTCCAGGTGCTGCCATGACAGCTATTTAATTTGTGTTGACCGAGGCCTATGGTCATCCCTAGTTGCATGTCAATTTTCTGAGAATCACTGTGCTCAGTGTAGTGTGCAGGTGAGAGGAATGTTTAAACATGAAACCAACCCCCTTCCGCACTGATGCCCCAACTGGGAATTCTACCCATATCACAGCGTAACAACACTTTGCAAATTGCATAACATAAGATTGCAACTGAGTGTAGTCAACCTGTTTAACAGTCCGGTCAGTGGCAAGCCATGCATTGTTCTATGATTGGAGTATGAAGTACATCTCCCCCACCCTTGTCCTGCACTTGTAGACGGGATGGGCGAAATGAAGATTCACCTAAGATATAAGCACCATCGTCTATGTCGTTATGACAATTTGGAACAGCAAATATTGCAACAGTAAAGAGGATAACCATGCCTGATTACATCAAACACTTTATGCGAGGAGGGCCTCTACCTCGGGGGGAGGATTTAAGGGGGACCTCCCCTCCCCCATCCCCAGTTTCAATGCAGGCATGTGATTCATGTTACTGCACATCATTGTGTTGCATGATGCAGCTTGAATCCAGGTTCAGTGAGAAACAGAACGTACCACATCAGCGAGGCCCTTGCAGAGTCATCTGCGGGACTACACAGGGGTCCAGCTTCTCTAGGATGGAGTCTCCAACAATGACAAACTGTACTCATATAAATCATTCATTCACCACTGCCACAAAGAAGATGCATGACTATTGTTGGAAGTGCTGTTGCCTTGTCTTGGATTCATCATTAGTTGGGTGCGTTCTCTAGCCTGTGTCATTCGAGATCCACCAACCAGCATCTACCAGTGGCTCTGTCAAGGAATAGTGTAGTCAATGTCAGTTAGACCCTGCTGCGCCTCTCTGTTAGGGACCACATCACGGGCCTGATTCACAGAGGTAAACTGAGACGAAAGTCTAACTTTATGACTTTCGGTATTCACAAAGGGCATTTGTGAGTAGTAAAGTTAGATTTTGTCTCAATTTAACTTACATTTTGGTCTCAGTTAGACTTAAGACCAAAACTTAAGATAAACTGAGACAAAAGTCTAACTTTACTACTCGTAAATGCCCTTAGTGAATACCGAAAGTTGTAAAGTTAGACTTTCGTCTCAGTTTAACTTAAGTTGTGATCTCAATTAGACTTAAGACCAAAACTTAAGTTAAACTGAGACAAAGAACTAACTTTACTACTCGTAAATGCCCTTTGTGAATACCGAAAGTCGTAAAGTTAAACTTTCATCTCAGTTTACCTTTGTGAATCGGGCTCAATGTGTCTTTAACATCTTCATTGCTTGTTTCCAGAATGTTGCTGCCGGTTTTAAGTCTGTCAACAACTGAGGTTTGCCTTTGAAGGTGATCAGTTGTGCAGGGTACTGCGTGGCATATTGTATTTGCTCCTCCTACAGTTTCTTTTTCAATGGGATCAAACGCCTTACAGGTCTCCTACACTGCAATCGTAAAGTCAGGATATATGGATAAGGCAGATCTCTCGTATCTCAGTTATTTTTTCTTGCTTGCTAGTCGCAGGAGAGAATGCCAATCTCTGTAGCTAAATATTGTAGCAATAATCGGCCCGGCTGACATCCTGTGGGAGACCACAGCTCTGGATATTGATGGGATCATATAGCCATGAACAGGGAAAAGAAGATGAATTTGTCGAATATGTGGTAATAATATTTTCATTCATCCTGCCATGTTTGACTCTGCCACCCGTAGAACATTGGGCCTCAATTTGATCATTTTTAGTTTTTATCAGTTACAGCACTTTTTCCATGTCGAAAGATTTTAATTTCCTGTCCCTGTGTCCAGGGTCAGACTGGGACTGAAAATAGGCATGGACACCAAAATAAAAGTGGCAACCTTAATTAAACTAGATAGCTAAAAAATGGTCTATGTTTGTAAATTGGGGCAGTTTTGAACTTGTAAAGACAATCTTTATAAGTGTTTTTTTTTTGCAAGGTATGGAGTACTGCATGGATTTATGCTTACTTCAGTAAAGGTTTGTTTTAAAATTTGAGAAATCCACAATAAAAACCGACTCAGCAGACTATAAACAGGCCCACAAAAAGCCATTAAACTGGCCCACAAAAAGCCTTTAAACTGGCCCATACTCTGACTTGTCAGACCAGCCCATCGGGCACTGCCGGATTGCCTATAGGCCAGTCCGACCCTCTTTGTCACCTTCCATGGTGGAGACCCTGCCTCCCTGATGAATCTAGTCTCCATTCTGCTAGTCCAGCTTTTCCGACATGTGGTTCATGCACATTGAAAGAACGTCGGTTTTTCAGTTGATTGTGGAATGGCTATGTTGCGTTTCAAGCAGCATCTGCGTCACTTCAGAGGGGATTTCAGTATCTGACGCAGGGGGAGGGTGGTCCATCACAGTGTTCCTCTGCTCTTTCGCCAGAAAATCACATTTCTAGTTGCTTAACATCTGCATTCATTCCCCAAGGCACGTGAGCAGGTTGATAGTAAGTCGACTATGAGGTGTACAGTTCCAGCTTTTTTCTGTAGTTTTTTAGATTGTCATATGACTCAAACTCAGATCAAGATGGCACCCAAATGGTCACTTGTGCCCAGTAGTAGCACTTTAAGTGCCGCAAGAGAGGTTAAGCATTCATTTTGCACCACAGTTGTTCACCCGAACCTATATACCGTACCGTATCAGGGCTAGTTTTTATGTAACTTATTTTATGAGACTTTCAAGGCATTTTTTAGTATTGCCTCTTGCAGATGTCACAAACATTTATTTGCCTTAGTTCACAGCTGGGATGCTGCTGCGTCTTTTGCTCCATTTCTTTCCTGGCTTATGCTGGGTGTGCTGCAGGTAATCCCATGGCTCAAACCTCAGTTCTCTATAGGTATTATCGCTGCTTCAGAGCAGGCAAAAAAGATTGCTCCTGTGAACCTCACGCCTGACCAGCGGGTCCAGATCAACTCCCCTCCCAGAGGATTGCCAGCGGAACCCGGCAGCAAAAGTATGGCGGCAGGGCTGCATCGCATCTCAGTGCTTAATTTGTTAAAAAAAAAAGAAAAAGGGCCAGAGCCTTTGTCAGGAGTCTATTGCAGTTTGCACCACTCATTGCCCCTGCCAGCGCTGCCACTAATAGTACCAACACATTTACTAACCATCACACTCCTACAAGTGACAATTCATGCTACTCTAGGCCTTCCAAAGATATAAGATTCTCTTGAGGGGTAGGTATTTGTCAATTTTAATGTGCATTGAATTATCAAACAGCTGTTGTTGTGCTCATCTCAAAATTAGACAAACAGCGCTACCACGTGGTGGACTGTTATAAGTGCCAGTGTTGACAATAACTGCTGGTGTCGAATAGTGGAAGCCACCAGCTCAAATTAAGCACTGCCACCCCAGTTCTGATTCTACCCTGCCACCAGTCACTTCTAGGAATGAAGCCGCAGCACGAGCAAGTCAGGCTTTCACCTGAGCTTAAACCTACATTCCAGACACCTATGCTCTGCTTCCCTCTCACCCACAACCCCTGTATCCACTGAAGCAGAAGCGGAGGATGCTCCTTCTCCTACCTCGTGGCGAAGACATGGAATGACCTCCCGCTGCAGCTACAGATCTCCGCCTTTCTTTTGGATTTCCAAAGGGCACCCAAAACCTGGCTGTTCAACGAAACCCCTCGGGCCCACAAGCGCATTCATATCCTGCCGGGTGATTGGCTTCACTATAGAAATCGACTGATTGATTGATTGATTGAGTGAGGCCATGTGTAGCGCAAATTTCTCACTCTCAGGTCTGGCTCCAAACCCAGCAGTCAGGGCTCCTTCACTCACTGCTTTTGGCTCTCAGTCGGGGGTTATTGTCAACGCCGTCCACTTTATGGAATCCCAGTGGCAATTTCTAGTGATAAGGCCACTTTCAAGCGCTAAGCAACATTTTGCCCTGAGCTGCTTTGGACCGGGCAGCCAGCACAACTTCAGGAGAATAAGCTTCCCTTACAATTCGAGGGTTCAGGTAAAAAAGGCTACCCCATGTTTTGTTTTGTGTGTTATAGAGCGCAGGACCCCTATGGTCCATAATGGACTCTAGTCTAAAGACATAGATTGGGTGTGGTTGATAATATTCATGCCGCAGTATGTGTCAGTTACCAGTTACACTCTGAGAAATAAAGACATTTAATACAGAGCTCCATGTGTGGTGTAATTCACTTAAATGCTATCGGCCTGGGGAGGATGCAACAATTGGCGACGAGATAGGGGATACGTAAACCCCGCAACCCAAAGAGTCGGGAGTGCTCTCCCAGACAGTTTGCCGAGGTCCAGCAAGCTGCTCATGCATACCATGTGCGCCTCAGTTGAAGTGAAGAATCGACGTTTGCCGCATGTGAGGTCAAAGCGCAACTCCAGCCAGTTCGAGACCTTCAACAAAGTAAAGACCCTATGGGAAGTTTCATTTACTGTCAGTCAGAAAATTGCTAATATCACCAAGATAAGAAGTGCAATGCCATAACTTAACACAAAGCCATCATTCATACAGTACGGTAACCCTAAAGGCAGTGAACACCAGGTACAGAAATCGCAACAAGCGGTGACAGCTAAGCGCAAGAGAACACATCGAGGGGAAGCAGATAGAAGCAAAGGAACACTAAAGGGTGCGAAAATCATGTACAATACAGATGGGTGAGAGTGGTGAAGAACAAAAGTAAGAGACAAAACCCCTACTCACCACCAAAGAAGAAGTAGGCACCTCACCACCTCCGGTTAGACACAACGGTCCGAGCACTAGTCAGCGGGCTGATGCTCACAGGGGTGACACCGGGCCAGAAGATGTTGAAGGTCAAGTGCGGCCTGAACAGCATGTAATCCTGGCTGCAGCTGCAGAAAACAGCACAAAGTATGATGTTGCCATTTTCTTAAAAGCGCAGTCTTCATACGATACTGCCAAAAAGCAGAGTCTTATGGGAGCCGGAGGATACCTAGGTGCACTGTATGGTCGGGGGACGAATGAAAGCATGCCACCAAATACACAGATAGTACTAAATGTGTGGACGAGGGCCAATCGATTTCTGGGCTGGGCTAACAGACTGATGGAACAGACCCCTCTGTGGGATAGTGCTATGCTGCAGGAAGTGGGCAGATTACAGGGTTCCGGTAAATGGAAACTGATAGATATAGTACGCCTGGGGGATGTGTGGCGGGGACAGGCCATGCTCCCGTTCCCCGATTTACAAAAAGAATATCAACTAGCGAACACAGAACACTGTAGGTATTTGCAATTGAGGCACGCGCTATGCAGGCATCTCAAAGAGGGGGAGCAGATCCCTGAATATAGCCCGCTAGAGGACAGATTAGTACTAGATCCAATTCCGGAAAAAGCACTGTCCTGCACCTATAATAAGATTATTATCAATCACTCCCCGGATCTCCTCACAAAGCTAAGGGAGACATGGGAATCTGACGTGGGCTTACTGGAGGACGATGATTGGGTGGAGGCGGTGCAAAGCCCGAGAGAAGTGGCGATTAGGGCGAGGTTCAGGCTCATCCAGCTGAGAATCCTGCATAGGTCTTACTCCAAGAGCATGCTCATGTTCAAGTTGGGGCGCATACTCACGGAGGATTGTCAGAGGGGCTGTAATCAGAGGGGTACCTTCTTCCATATACTGTGGGAATGCCCAATTATACAGCGGTATTGGGGGAAGGTGACGCGGATAATGTCGGAGGTTGTAGGGCAGGAAGTTCCTGTGGATGCCAGGTGGCATATATTATGTGTATCTGGGGAACAGACATGGCCTAAATATCAAAAAAGGTGGCTGCTAGTGGCTGCAATGGTGGCCAAGAGAAATATTGCTGGGGCCTGGGGGGTCGCTCAACCGCCGACAGTGGCATGATGGAAGATGGACATTGACTGGTGCTGCGCAGCTGAAAAAACAATATTTGAGAGAAGGGGCTGCCCCAAGAAATGGGAAAAAGTGTGGCAACAGTGGGAAGTGTACAGGGGTAATTGAGGGGTACCTGATTGTTAAAGCGGGAGGGGGTGGATGACCATGCGTATATCGGGTGGGGAACCTGCTGGAGCAGCTGGTTACATCACAAACATCCATATGTCAAAGAAATGTGTGCTAAGATGACATGTATGTAGTATTAACCATTGCCTTTTTGTAATGCTGTATATTAATACTGGCGACTGTTTAATAAAAAGAAGTTTAAAAAAAAAAAGCGTCTTGACGCCCGATGGACTGCTTAGATCAAAACATTTGATGATTTCATAGATGGACTAGAAATAACCGATAACAAAAAGATAATCAAATAGCTTAAGAACATAGCAAGAGAAGGCGTAAAAGAAGCGATAAAGAAAATACCACAGGTGGACAGAGTATCTTGCCAGGATGTTAAGGTGGCATTGAACATCAAGTTCAATCCGATGCCGAACGTTGACTATAAAAGGTACAGCTTCAATCAGGAGAGACAGAGAGATGGTAAAATGATTAATAAATTTGTTGAAAGACTTTAAATGCTCATAAAACACTAAGTTCAATTAATTAAATGAGGAAGAAGCCATTCGTCTCAGAGTCATAGATGGTTGCATGTCTGATTCCTTCAGATTCCGAATTCTGGGAGAAACGCTCAGTCTGGAGCGTGTGCTCATGGCAGTCAGAGCTGAAGAATGTGCCAACAAACACGCTGCTGACATGGAGGCCAGAGAACCCCAGGGTGAATCAGCATTGAGTATGAAAAGCAAAAAAAAAACACAAGGTAGAAGGCCACAAATTGATGTCTCTGAAGAAATAGAAGCTGTGCGTTCGATGTGGATTTTCTTTCCTACATGAAGATGAATGTTCTGCCCTTGGACAGAACTGTAAAGATTGCAGGAAAGAGAGCCATTTTGAAACACTTTGCAAAAGAGTGAGTGCATCATGTCATGAAGACAAAATGGCTGCCAGAAAGTTCCAGAAGCGTTCCAGTCACGCCCTCCAAAGTAAATGGCAACATCAGTTGAGGCAAGTAGAAACTGAAAAAGGCTGATTTTTATCTAATTCTTCGTTGAGGTGTTCTTCGAAGTCACGGTTGAGCAACAGTCAAGATGATGGGTGTGCGATGTCGATGCTGACTACTAAAAGACATGCGCATGTAGGTTTGTTTTCCTGCAAGGAAGAATACAAGTCAAAAAGTATCACCAAGTGAAATGACAAAATTCAAACAATTGGACATTGTGCTGAAATAAAATTGAAGGTTAATGGTTGCTACATACCATTTATCATAGACAGTGGTGCATTGATAAATATCAAGCCAGCTGAAAAGTACAATCAACTGTCTCCAGTGCCTTGTCTCACACCATCAAAAACCACAACCTCAACACCAGTGCAAAGTCAAGGTTCATTCATGGCGACTATGAAATATAAAAGACGAAGGTGCAGCCCCACATCAAGTCCATCAGGGCACTTGGTCGAGTGCCTGTCTAATCAGTTTCAGCACTGCTGCTGACATGGGACTAATTTCTGTGAACTACAACATCAGTGCACATCACGACATATTGAATACGTTTTCGTCATTGTTTCTTGAATTAGGAAAACATAAGACAATGAAAGTCCAGCTTCACATTAATGAGGACATTCGTCCTGCTGCTCAACAACATTGTCAAATTGTCAAATTGCATTTCCTCTACAAGAGGCTCTTGAAAAAGAAATTGAGACTTTGCTAACACATGATATCATTAAGCATGCTACTGGTCCACTCCCATGGCTGTCGCTGATAGCAGTGGTACCTAAAAAGGACAGTGGAGGGTCTGTGCAGATTTGTGTTGACATGCATCAAGCAAACAAGGCAATCGAAAGCGAATGACACCCTGGTCCGCACATTGCTGATATGATTACCTAGTTGAACGGTGCTAAAGTCTTTTCGCGCCTTGATCAGAACAAAGGATATCATCAGCTCGAATTGAAAGAGAATTGCATGGACATTACTACCTTTTCAATTCATGTTGGTTTGTTCAGATACAAAAGATAAAGTTTTGCAGTGTCTTCAGCTGCTTAACTTTTCCAAGATGTCATTCGTCGCATTATACAGCCTGTCATGCATGTTTTCAATTACAGTGATGATATGCTAATATTTGGGATCACATTAAAGGAACCTGGTAGAGCCTTTACACAAGTGTGCTGTCTACTTGCTTATGCAGGTCTTACATTGAATGCTGAAAAGTGCCAGTTTCACAAAACATGACTAAAATTCATTGGGCACATTTCTTGGACGGGTTAATTACTCAAGATCTAGCCAAGGTTCAGGCTTCCTCATTTTCCTCCCCTCCACAAGATGTAACAATGCTGTGCTCCTTTCTTGGTATGGCCAGCTACTGTTCCAGGTACATCCATGATTTTGCTACTGTGAGTGCCCCATTGAAAGAGTTATCAAAACGGAATGTTTCATTTCAGTGGTCACAGGACTGTGATTATATTTTCAAGACGATTAAGCATGTCCCTGAAAATGCTACTGAAATGGCTTATTTTGTTCCAAAATTGCATACAGTAATTGCAGTGGATGCCAGCCCACTGGGTTTGGACGCAAATCTTGCCCAACATAATGGACATGCAAATGCACAACGACATATTGTAGCTTCTGCTAGCTGAGGTTTGTCTCAGACTGAACAAGCTTACGCGCAACCTGAGAAAGAAATCCTAGCTGTTGTGTGAGCTTGTGAACACTTTCATGTGTTTTTGTATGGGAAACATTTTATGCTTGTTACTGATCACGAAGCACTGCTCACTATTTTTGTCAACCTAAAGGCCAAGATGACCCCTCACATTAAGAGGTGGGGGCAGTGACTGTAAGAGTATGACTACACCATTGTGAACTGGCCAGGAAAAGATTAAAACCCTGCCAATTACTTTTCTAGAGTTCCCATATAGTGTCAGGGTACCCCTCCTAAAGTGGCTGAGGCCTACATTAACTTTATTGTGAGATACAGCACTCCTGCAGCTGTGTCCCAGGAGCAAATAAGTGTTTCTTCCAATGCAGATAGGATTATCCCAATCCTCAAAGAAATGATTATGCATCAATCCTGGAGAACACATGCTCGACCTCTTGATAACAACAGTAAATATAAGAAATTCAAGAATGTGCATGATGAACAGTCAGTTACACTAGAAGGGATTTGTGAGGGTCAAGAATTGTCAGTCTTGAAAGTCTACAACAGCAAGTCATTGAAGTGGCACATGAGGGACATCGTGGATTTGCCACCACAAAGCGAAACCTCCGAGACCATGTTTAGTTCGCTCATCTTCATGAGCGAATTGAAAGAGAGCTCCAGGCTTGTCCAGGCTTGTCATTTGTCCAGGCTTGTCATTTGTGTAACTGTTTATCTCCCGTGTATCTCAACATGTTCAGCATCCTTTGAACATGTTGGATCTTCCAAAACACATCTGGGAGAAAATTGGAGTTATCTTCTTTGGACCACTTGAAAATGGCCATTACCTCATGGCAATCATAGATGAGTACTCCCTGTTTCCTCTGATGGAAGACCTTTCGTCAATCACTCACGATCTAGTAGTTGAATGACTAAGAGGCATATTTGCAACCTGGGGTGTTCCATCCATTCTAAAATCTGACAATGGCTCGTCATTCAATGGTGGGAAATTCAACAACTTTCATACTCATTTGAATATCAGGCATGAGAAAAGCACACCTCTATGGCTACAGACAAATGGCGTTGTTGAACATTTTGTGAGCACTCTTAAGAAAGCTGTTCAGCGCCCTGGGCCAGAAAGAGGTAATGTGTAAAGTATTTATGCAGCACACAAACAGTAATAAAGTGAAAACACAACACAAAAAAATCACACCAATTTAGAAAAATAGAATAAAATTAAATTTATAAAATTAGATGAGACTGAGATAAAAATCCAATCAGTAGAACCAGAGATATGCAATTTCCAAAATTTAGGTAAGTATAATGCCTAAAAGCACAAAGCTCCACTCACAGTCATCTGGCTGTGTTAGACTGGGAGATAGTCGCAAGTTCAGGCCGACCGCGATGGAGCACAAGCCGGATCCAGGATCAAGGATAGTCGTGCTGAAAAAGTTACCTTCTCAAAGTCTGGTGAAAAGTGTCCAGTTCGCAGTGGAGGAGGCTGTGAGGGGCAGGGAGAGCATCTCGGAATATCGCTGCTGAAGCATAAACAGCAGCCCAAGTGCCGCAGACGATCGTCCCTGTCGCGTCCTTTCAAACGTTGTGGACAGTCGTTGTTGGAGCTTCACTTTGGTGGTCACCATGGGCTGTCGATGGTGTAGCGTGAAGTGCAGATCTCGTGTCGGCGATCGTCGCTGTAGCGCAAAGAGTCAGGTCCACTGGAGCTTTGCGTTGGCGGTCCTTGTGATCTCGGCGCATGTACATTAGCGTAAAGAGCCAAAAACGTCAGGATTTCTCCTTTTCCTTCAGAGGAGTTCACTCTGATGCCACCCAAGGGCTTAAAACCTGGTGGGGCGAATCTTGGGGACCAGGTACCTCACTTTAGCAGGGGCCAGCAGGTCTCAGGCAGGTCCATTCGTGGGTGTAACAGGTTCAGTTGCAGCAGGTCAATTGGGCAGTTGCAGGAAGGCATCTGAAGCTTGTTGTGTCTGAACAGGAGGTCAGACAGCGGACCCTTGGAGGGAGTTTGCCTGTGATGAAAGGAGCAAGTCCAGTCTTCCTTCTCAGATAGAAGGCAGGCCTCAAGCAGCAGGGTAGTCCTCTGGCAGCAGGACAGTCGTTCTTCTGTAGTATCCACAGGTCCACAGGTCCAGGAGTGTACTGAAGAGTGAGTCTGGGGGTCCTATGTTTATTCCTGGTGCCAGCTTTGAAAGGAAAGAAACCTCTAAAGTTTTTCCCCACAGATGTTTTGGGAATTTCCTTCCTCTCTGCCCTGGTTCCAGAATGTCTAGAGTGACAAAAGGCTAATGTGAAGTCCTTTGTGAATGTGCTGAGGTGGCTCCTTTGAAATACAAGTGGGGCTGAGCACAGCTGTGCACCCCCCCCCCCTAAATCCTGACAGGATGGCCTATCCTGTCAACATTTAGTCTGCCTTTGTGTCACTGTTATGGGAGGAATACACAAAGGCAATATGTAAAGTATTTATGCAGCACACAAACAGTAACAAAGTGAAAACACAACACAAGAAAATTCCTGATTCAATTCAGAAAAATAGAGCAAAATGTAATAAATTATTTGACACCAAAACAACAAGAATCCGATCAGTAGAACCCGGGCTATACAATTTCAAAGTCTTGCTGTAATATAGCACTTAAAAGCACAAAGCGCCAACTGAAGTTATCTGCTCGCGACCAGAGCAAAGTCATAAGTTCAGTCGGACCTCGATGAAGTGCAGGCCGGATACCGGAACCAGGTTAGTCTCAGTGAGAATTGTTCCTTATGTCCTTTATGCAAAGTGTTGTATTGCGCTTCATTGGTTCCGATGAGGAGCTGAGAGGGCTGAGCTGTGAAGTCCTGCTTTGAGTTGCGTCACACTGCTTCAGCTCCAATGAGGAGCTACAAGGGCTGTGAGAAGAGGTCCTGCATCAAGTTGTGTCACGCTGTGTTGGTTTCGATGAGCCCAGGTGATCAGGGGCTGTGAGGTGCTGCGATGCGAGGTCCTGTGTCACGCTGCGTCGAATTGCATTGTGCTGCATTGGTTCTGACAAAACCCACAGTTGGGCCAGGAGGAGTACACTCTGATTCCAGTCAGAGGTCTAGGACCAGGGGGGCACAACTTGAGGATAAGGATTCACTCCAGCAGAGGCCAGCAGAAGGGCACAGACAGGTCAAGTTGGGTCTGGGCAGCTGGGCAGATGTAGGGCAGGTTTCTGAAGCTTATTATGTCCCTCCAGCTCAGACCAGGATGCCAGTCAGCTAGCCCTTAGAGGCACTCTGGTGGTTCTGGGTTCAAGGAGCAGGTCTAGGCTTCCTTCCTTGGGCAGCAGGGCATCTCTTCTTGCAACATGGAAACAAGGCAGTCCTTCCAGCAGCAGGTCAGCAGAACACCTGCTTCTTACTCTTCCACAGGTCCAGAAGTGATCTCAAGAGTGGGTCTGAGGGTAAAGAATTTATACCTCTTACCAGCTCTAAAGTGGTCCCGGGATGTCTAGTGGGACAACAGGCTAGTGTGAAGTTTTATTGTGTGTGTGCTGAGGCAGCCCCTTTGAAGTGCAAGTGTTGTTGGTGACATCGCCACCCCTCCCATCAAATCAGGATGGTCCTTCCTGCCAACAACAAGCCCCACTTTTGTGACACTGTCTGGGAGGAACACACAAGGCCAACTGCCTATTACACCTAGTCATGTGACCCAGGAACATGCTGCAGGCACCAAATGGTTAGGACAAGAAAATGCCAACTTTCTAAAAGTGCCATTTTCAGAGTTATGACTTGCAATCTGATTTTACCAGTAAAGAGTGTTTAAAATGACAATTCATTTGAGATCAAACTTGACATTCCCACTGGCTCTCAATTAAAGCATATCACTTATTGTATACAATAAGATAGCCCAAATTTATCCTATGGGAGAGTTAGGCCTTGTTGTAGTGGAAAACAAATGTAAGAGTTTTGCACTACCTGGACATATAAAAATAAAAGGTACATGTCCAACCATACCTTTTACACTGCACCCTGCTCTATGGCCTGTTTAGGGCCTCCCTTAGGGGTGACATATGTATTCAAAAGGAAGGTGGCAAAAAGGTTATTTTGTCAGGTCAAAATGGCAGTTTGAAACTGCACACAGGCTGCAATGGCACACAGGCTGTGAGAAAGTGGCACAATAAGTGCTGCAGGCCCACTTGTAGCATTTAAAGTACTTTACAGGCCTTGGGAACACGTAGTACCACTTTACTCGGGACTTACAAGTAAACTAAATGTGCCAATCAGGTGTAAGACAATCACACCTAGAACTGAATGGCCCATAACACTGGGCGGGAGACCCAGATTGCCAGTTTACGCTAAAATAACACTGTGTTCACATGTCAAAAGCAGAACTATATTCAATAAAACAGGTATCGAGATCATTCTTGATGGTGTGGACAGCCTGATGGGCCACTGCAAAAATGCTATCAATTGTCCTGCTGTGGGTATGAAATCACCTGAAAGAGTGGAAGCCGCTCCTCATTTGCCCAGTTTTTAAGCTCTTTTTTAACATGACTCAGACTATGCTTTAGCCTTAACATTGAGGCTTAATAGGTTACTGCAGTTGCAGGAACCTCTTTATTTTAGAGCGGCACCCAACCCCTTCAAGAATCCGCCTGGGCCCGAAGGGAATCCTGTCCCTTTTATTTTTATGGATTGGGTCCGTAGGTGAAATGTTCTGAAATTGAGTGGGAACTTTAATCTGAGCATCTCATGGAGACTTAGATTGATTGAAGGTTATAGTGGTAATACCATGCAGATGGCCTACTAAAGCCAGGGTGATGATGGAAGTGTTTGGTGGCTGCCTAGTGTTCTTTTTGTTCCTGTTTGTTGCTGTCTGTCTCACAGATTCATACAAGATATAAAGATTCTTGCAACACTGTTCTTGAGTTTAAGGACCTTACACCAGCGGAGGACACCATAGACATGTTTGTCATTACAGGAATGCATATGGCCTCACATTGAGCATCTGTTGTACTCATGGCCTGAATGAGTGTGACTGCACTTAGCCCCTTGGGTTCAGACCCAGATTTTCTGCTATTGACTGACTAATGAAAATATAGTCATTGGGGAGTTAGGCTGTTCTAAGGGCTGGACAGGCAACATTAAATGGAGACTTCAATTCGTTAAACACTGCAATATCTCGGTTCCGAACAGCAGTGGAAATTGAAAGGCTGGAAAGGTCTTTTTAGGGTGAAAAACCACTGGTTTCTTCGCAAGTGGAGATATATAATCTAATGAATTATCAGACTTAAGGTTTGTTCAGATTCTTTCTGTTCCTCCTCAACAGGAGTGGATGAAAATCAGAATGTTCTGAAGTCTCAATCTTTAAAAACAAATGCTGTTTTTCGGAACACTGGCGGTCGGGGGAACACACTGTTGATGCACAAATGAAGGTGGATTCAGGTGAAACCGTTTCTTTGCACTCCTCTGTTTTAGTTTGCAAAAAAACAGAGTGTCAGCTGCCTGATTATGCAGTCACTTCAGGTTGCTCCATACTCACTGTTAGTGACATCAACCAGGACTTGTAAAATTATTGGAAAGATATACAACTTGTCAAGAATTGACACACAGTTGCATATTTGTGGGGAGGCCAACAAACCAAGCCCCGAGATAAACCTTGCATAATTGTAATTGTAGTTATATCATATATAGCGCTTTTCAGCAAGTAGCACGCTACTCCGGAAGCCAAATCATTTGAAGATACAAAGGTTGCGAGTTCTGGTGGCAGCTCTATTTGCACTTCAAGTTTATGTAAACTGCCAGTTTATGGCTTTGGCAGTGGTGCCAGAGTAGAAAGAATGTTTGATAACAACTGTTTCTTTGCCAAGAGTCTGGGATGGTCCTACGTGGATGAGGTAAAAGGAAGATTACTGGCAAGGAGTGATGCTGCTTCAGATAGCAAAGGTTCATTTAAAGCTAGTGCCCGAATGTCCCTAGAGTTAGCACTATATTAAAGGTAGCCTAGGTTTTGGTGTGGGTATATTGGGGGCAGAGTTCCAATTTTAACAGAAATCCCCACACCAAAATTGAACATTCACAATTTTTATCCCTGGAATGGGAACTAACTGCATCAACCTGAGAATACAGAGTTCATTTCTCTGTTTTTCGCCAACTACAGGGGCAACTCCAATGACATTTTCCAACTGCTCAGAGAAGATGGTAGAAAATGTCAGTCTGGGGTTGGTGGAGGTGAGGTGTGTGGTCAGGGCAGGTCTGGGATTGGTTAGGCTTTTGAGGGCATTGTCTGCTCTCCTCATTGTACTGCAAGGATCAAATGAGGTCTGATCTGTGCACCTTCCCGCTGCATGCCCCAGCAGCATTTTCACCAGGTGCACATCCACACCTGGAGAAACTGGGCCTGGTGTCTCCTTACCCAGAATCATCGGGTCCAGAACACCAGACTGCCTTTAATGCCCTTGGGCAGGATCCCCAGGAGTTAACTCTCCGACTATGATATTGCCACTCGCCGGGCTCACTCATAACCTGCCTCGATTAGAAATGCTAATACTTGCCACAATATTTCCAAATCCAGCAGATGCATCACTTAAAAACACTGCAGAGATTGTAATCACATCAAATCCATTGTTCGTCTATGAAGATCCAGCATTGCTCTAAGTCTCAGTAATAAAGGTCTGTTTAGGGAAAAAATGCAGCAATAGGTAATCGGGGTTTCAACAATTCAGTTTACTGTCAAAAGATACTCCAGGCCGCCATTCATACCAGAGAAACCCAGCTTTGTGGTAGCGCCGTTTGGCTAGTCTTCTTATACTGAGGGTTCAGGGTATAGCACTGAAGAAAGCTATGATAGAGTGCTTTGCTTCATGCAAATTCTGGTGCAAATTCAGGTTCATGAAACACTCTCCAATGAATCTTTAGTTCCAACCGAGGCAATTCCAAACACTTCAATAAGCACTTCAATAAATTGAGGCACATTTGACCCCATAAGGAAGACAGAGTGATTAAGTTTCAAACCATAACGGTTTATTAAAGGATTAGCAAAGTTACAAACTCAAACCATCAAATTAGTCATAATCAATAGTCAGTACATGAATGCATTAGTCAATAAATTCAAAGTAACTCAAAGGTCATATAACAAAGACAAGCTAAGTTGTCTCAAAAGAAAGTCAATCAAAATCAGTTTTCTCGTAAAGATAGCACCCTACTCTGCTAAACCAGGGAAAGGTTCTGCTAGGAAGTCGGGTAAAGGGCACCTGAATGACGGTCAGGCAAAGAAGCTTCTGAAGAATCTTCTAAATTACATTAGCTTAAATTACACAATTCTAACATTTGATCCACCTACACATGGTTCCACCTCAAGAACCAGTCAGGTTAAGGCACACACAGATAGCATAAACTCATTATTTTCACAAGCAACTACACAATGAGGCTACTCTAAACATCCTTCAAACTAGCAGTTATCGGCAACATAACGTGTTACATTTTGACCAACCTGTGCTCTGCAGGTGCATCGCAACTGGAGACAGCCTTTGCAGCTCTGTCTTTACAACAACATGCCTTTACCACGCACCCTTTACCATGCACTGCCTTTACCATGCATTGCCGCTACCACTCATGCCTTTAACACACATGCCTTTACCATGGATATGCCTTTACCCCTAAACCTAGGGGTGAGTAAGGGTGTAGGGTGGTAACGGTGTTTTTAAGGTTTAGGGGTGGGTAAGGTTATTGAGTGGTAAGGGTGTTTTTAGGGTTTAGAGGTGGATGAGGGTATTGGGTGGTAAGGGTATTTTTAGGGTTTAGGGTTGGGTAAAGGTATTGGATGATGGGGGGGCGTGGTCACGCGCCGAGGCAAGATGGCGGCTCTGACGTGAGCTCCGCGGACGCGGAGCTTTCTTTTCATTAATTCATGCCGTGTTTCTGAGAGTTGGTAGGAACGGCGAAAAGATTTGGGCAGCGGAAGTGTCGGAGCGGGGGATGGAGCCGTTCCGACTCTGATTTGTCTTCCTATGTGTCCCCTCGGCTGCGGCGGTGATTTTCCTCCTCAAACGCGAGCGGCCGCCATTTTGTGATGCCGCTCGCCTCGATGTAATACATTTGAGGCAGGAGTTGTGAGAAGATTTGGGCAGCGGCAGTGTCGGAGCGGCGGATGGAGCCGCTCTGACTTTGTTCTGTCTCCTTGTGTGTCCCTGCAGCTGCTGCGGTGATTTTCCTCGTGGAACACGAGCGGCCGCCATTTTGTGATGCTGCTCACCTCAACGGACTGCATCTGAGGTAAAACAGGCATTCTGCAGTTAACCCTCTTCTGTTTCCGCCCAGGGAGAAACAGGGTCCATTTGGCATGTATTGAGGCGTCCTGTGGCATTTTATAATGCTAATGCTTGGTGGAGGCGCTTTCTGCTGATTGTACCTGATACCTACTATTCTACGTAATGCTTTTCCCTTTCACCTGATGGATCAAGTTGTGTGGACTTTGAACCTGTTTTATAAAACGGCGTGTTAATGTCTCTTCCATGCTTGCAAATGTAATCCTTTTTTAGGATAGACCGGCGTCTTTTCATTCAGAAGTGTGACTCAGTGATATTTTCCTACTGGTCCTAACAGGCGTCTCTCTCTGATTTCTCACTCCCTGGTGATTTGTGACTGTCAAATTTTGGGGACAAGTTGGTTCTCTATTCCGGGTTTTTCAGCGTTCTTCGCACCCTTGCAGGATGGCTAGCGAAATTCCAGTTGCCATCAGAGCCTCCTCCTCAGGTGCCAAGCCCAAGAGATCTAAAAATGATCCCCCGTCTCCTATTTTATCTTCTCATAATCCTGTGTTGGATACCATTTTGGATGAGGTGAGAGGTTTGAAATCTTTTATGTCCACTACCAATGAGAAACTCCAGCAAATTGAAGACAGATGGATAAATATGGAGGCGAAGGTGCTCGACATGGAACAACGCATTAGTGATTTACATGATGTATCAACCAAGATCCCTGTTCTGGAGCAAGAGGTTCACCGTCTTAAACTTCATACTGAGGATCTCGAAAATCGTAACAGGCGTAACAACCTACGCCTGTATGGCCTACCAGAAAATCTTGAGGGGTCGGACATTCTTCTTTTCCTTAAGAGACTTTTATCTGAACTCTTGGACATTCCCTCAGAACCCCCATTAAATATTCAACGTGCGCACCGCCTTGGTCGTTTTCAATCGCATGCTCCGAGACCCAGAGGCATTATAATGTTGTTTCTTGAGTTCACAGATCTCATGCGTGTCCTCTCAGCAGCTAAGTTGAAACGTCGCCTTATATGGTCAGGTCACACAGTTTTTCTATCACAGGATCTATCAAACGCCACCAATGCAAGAAGGAAGGAATTTCTGGCTTTACGCCCACAGATGAGACAGCTGAATATCCGTTATGGCATTATTCACCCCTGCCTGTGCAAAATCACTCATGATGGCTCGACACGTTCTTTTGATGACCCTACTAAATTGAAGTCTTTTCTTCAGGGTCTCTCATTGAATCCCGTTGTTGGTTCATCTCCGCCTATCTAATGTTCCTGCCTTCTCTTTTCGCTACTTAATTTATTTTTTCTTATGGCTGTTCATATTGTTTTTTTCATTATGTTCTTCTCTCTGTCGTTCCGTCTGTCTTCGGTGCTGTTGCGCCCCATGCCTCGCTTATTATCTTTTCCTTGTAGATCTGGTTTTCTTTCCTTGATCTATCTTCTATTTTTCTTTCTTCTTTCCTATTCATTTTCCTCCCCTGTCTTTCCTTTTCCACTAATCCCTTCTTACTTCTTAAGGTTTCTTCTTTTTTCATGATGAAGTTGTTCTTGTTTTATGTGTCTCTAATTGGTGCTTATGGTTGTATAGTCTATTTATTCTTTTATTCATTTTTCTTGAGGTGTTTTTCTCCTTATAGTTGTTTCCCTGCAGTGTTTCATCTCTATTCACATGTTACCCTCCCATCCCTTCAATATGTGTAAGGTTGTTATGTGGAATGTTCGGGGTCTTGGACACCCCGTCAAAAGGCAAAAGGTACTTTCTCATTTGTCCAAATTAAATGCTCAGATTTCTTTTATTCAGGAAACGCATTGTAATGAAGCAGAGTCGCTCAAATTGAAAAGACAATGGGTGGGTCAGGTTGTATCTTCTCCTGCATGCAATAGGAGGGGGAGTGGCTATATTATTCCATAAATCATTGCATGCTCAAATTTTATCCACTCAATGTGATACCAATGGTCGCTGGGTGTTGGCTGAGGTCGTTATACAGAATATGCAATTAATTTTACTGAATATTTATGGCCCTGTCAAACCTGACCCGGAATTCTGGAATGATATCAAAATTCTGCTTTCCTCCATTGACAACCCAAATATTATTGTTTCTGGTGACCTTAACCAATGGATTGATCCTTTCTCTGATAGGCAATATAAGTGTAAATTCAACCCGGATAAATCCCATAAGTCATTTCAAGCTGCTATTACTTCTCGCCCATTTTATGATGTTTGGAGGACCTGTAATCCTGACTCCTCGGAATTTACTTTTTATTCTAATGTACATCATACCCGGTCCAGAATTGATTATATTTTGATTAGTAAACCCTTACTCCCATCTATTCAATCCTCGGAGATTGGATCAATTTTTATTTCCGACCATGCCCCTGTCACTGTCTGTTTTGATTTTTCCCTGAACTCTCCTAAATTTGGTCGTTGGAAATTTAATAACTGGCTTTTAACAGATACTGCCTTTATAACGGAGGCTACTGCTTTTATCAAGGAATTTTTCTCCCTCAATAATCCTCTGGATACCTCCATTTCCAATAATTGGGATGCGTTTAAGGCCACTTTTCGTGCTTTTATTATTTCATATTCCTCTAAAAAAGGAGGTTTGCAGAGACCAAATATACAGCTTTGTTACAACAAATTAAAGTATTAGAACATAATTATTTTACTTCTAAGTCTTCCGTGGTTCTTCATGAATTAATTAAAGCTAAATCTGCCCTTAACAAGGTTGCTACAGTGGATGCCTGCAATGTTCTCCTCAAGATTAAGTCCAAATATCACGGGGCCAAAATAAAGCTGGTAAGATGTTGGCCAACTATTTAAAAATTAAATCGGAACGCAAAAGTATTGGCCCTATTTTAAATGATTCTACTAATAAATTAACGTCCTCAGATGAGGATATCACCACTGTATTTCATGATTATTACCAAACGTTATATTCTGAAGATACGATCCTCTAATCAGAATCTAGCTACCTTTTTTCTGGTTTGCCTAAACCACCCTCCCTTCCAAATGAGTTTGAACTATTGGAAAAGGAGATTACAATTCAGGAGATATTAGACGCTATTAAGTCCTTAAAGAAGTCGAAGGCACCAGGCCCTGATGGCCTTTCCGCCGAATTCTTTACCACGTTCTCCTCCATTTTTGCTCCCAAACTTTTGACCCTCTTTAACTCATTTTTGCTGAAGCCAGGGCCTCCGGCTCCTTTTGGAGGCCTTGATTGTTCTTATCCCCAAACCTGATAAAGATCACTCTTTATGTAAGAACTTTCGTCCCATATCCCTAATTAACTATGATTGCAAGATATTTGCTAAAATACTTGCCTCTCGTCTGGAGAACATTGTTCCACTTCTGGTTAATACGGACCAGGTGGGTTTTGTTAAGGGCAGATTGGCTACGGACAACGCTCGTATGTTTGCTAATGTTATCTCCTTCGGGAGGAAGCATGGGTCACCGCTTGCAGCGTTGTCCTTAGATGCTGAAAAGGCTTTTGACCGAATTAACTGGCAATTTATGTTTGATACATTACATTGGTTTGGTTTTGGTCCTACTTTCATTTCATATGTCAAATTATTATATTCCTCTCCCGGGCTAGTATATTTGTAAATAATCATTTTTCAAATTTTTTACTTTACATAGGGTACACGTCAAGGTTGCCCTCTCTCACCTTTGTTATTTGTTTTATGTCTGGAACCATTCCTAGAACGCATTAGGGTTAACTCACGTATTTCTGGATTTACACATAAGTCTATAGAAACTAAACTCTCAGCCTACGCTGATGATATTTTGGTCTACCTATCAAATCCCTGCACTTCCCTGCCTCCTTTTCTGGAGGAGATTCGGCTGTACTCCAGCATCTCTGGTTATAGCCTGAATTTCTCCAAGACAGAGGTTTTACCTTTGAATTCTTCTTGCTATCAATATATGTTTAATGACACAAATTTTACCTGGTGCCCTACAAAAATTAAGTATCTTGGGATCTGGTTCTCCTCCTCTCTTCCTAATACAATTAAACTCTCCTTCAATGCCCTAATTACCAGGATACAAGCTCTCCTGGTCTCCTGGTCTCCCCTGCACTTATCCTGGTGGGGTAGGTTAGATACAATTAAAATGATGATTGTCCCACACGTCCTGTACACATTATCCATGTTACCTATTCGGATCCCTATTTCATATTTTTCACAAATTAACTCTATCTGCACTAAATTTTGATGGAATAACAAGCATCCCCGCATTGCCCTTGCGAAGCTCAAACGTCCCAAATCGGAGGGTGGTGTTCGTTTTCCAGATTTCAAGTCATACCATTCTGCATTTCTAATTAGGCAATCTTTTGCCTTAGCTTACGACTTTGCTGATCTTCCCATTCCTAGTTGGATTATCTTTGAGCGTTCCTTGTTGAAAGAATTTTCTTTTTGGAACATAATTTATATGTCCAACTGTACCTTTTAGCAGACAATCCTATTTTAAAATATTCCAAACAATTGTTATATAATATTTTTTCCGAAGGCCTTGATCCATTTCAATGCTTCCTGTCCGCTTCTGTTTGGTATAATAAGTTTCTTAAATATAAATGTAAATCATTTTACTACAAACACTGGAAGGAGAAGGGAATTTTGTTCATACACCAAATGGTTAATCACAATTCTGTTATTCCTTTCCCGGAGCTGCAAGTACAATATCAGTTGCCTGATTCATCCCTTCTAGAATATAATTTAATATCAGCTGCATTACAATCTTACATTACTTGTTTCAATTTTCCATCATTCTCCCCCTCACTTACTCCACCTACACCAATATATAATAATATTGCTCATAATCATAGGCCCAAGGCTGCTTTTATTTATAAGATGTTGTTGTCTCCTATTACTGTACGCCCTAAATCCCAAATTGAACTACTTTGGGAAACAGATTTATCTATGGAGTTCTCTATTCCTTTTGGGACAAACTTTGGTCTAAATTGTTCAAGATTTCTAATGCCGCTCGCATCACTCAATCATTATATTTTATTTATAATAGAGCGGTCTTAACACCTGTTTGCATATCCAAGTTTTCCCCCTCTTCCTCACCCCTTTGTTGGTCATGCTCTGGGTCTAGTGGGACTCTAATTCATCAATTGTATGATTGTTCTAATGTTTTTAAGTTTTGGCAATCTGTTTGGCATAAATGTATGAAAATATTTCAATGTGATATACCGTTATCATTGCAAAATGTTTTTTAGGTTCATCTTCACTTGACCTAGATAACTCTATTTCTATTTCCTTGTTGTTTGATTTATTTATTGCTTTAGCATTTAAAGTAATTTTAACATGTTGGAAGGATAACTCCAAGGTATCACCATTAACTTGGTGGAATTATATTTGTGATGAACATAGGATTGCTAATGTTTCTTCTCTTACTCTACCCCCAAAAATTAAATCTGATCTTCTTTGGCTACCTTTCACTGCTTATCTTTCCTTAGATGCACCTACGTTATAGATTCTATCTCCTTGTCCCTTATAATAATATATATATTTTTTTTCTCTTTCCTCTTTCTCTCTCTTTTCTTTTTCCTCTTTTTTCTTTTTCTCACTCTTTTCTTACTCCCTTCTTACATCTATGTTAATTAAGTAGGCATATATTTGTATTTTTTGAATTTTTATATATGGGTGTCATATTATATGCACATTGTATTTTTCCCTTTTTCTCAAAAATTCAATAAAAAATTATTAAACAAAAAAAAAAAAGGTATTGGATGATAAGGGTGTTTTTAGTGTTTAGGGGTGGAAATGGTATTGGGTGGTAAGGGTGTTTTTAGGGTTTAGTGGTGGGAATGGTGTAGGGTGATGAGGGTATTCTTGTGGTTTAGGGGTAAGTACAGCTATTGGTTGGTAAGGGTGATTTTAGGGTTTAGGGGTGGGTAAGGGTACATGTTGATAAGGGTATTTCTAGGGATTGTGGGTGGGTAAGGGTGAATTCAGGGTTTAGAGGTGGGTAAGGGTATAGGGTGGTAAGGGTGTTTTTATGGTTTGGGTCAAAAACAGAAAACCAAGAGCACTTCAAAATAATATATGTGGAGTAGACTTCTCCTAGAATAAAAAGACACGCTAGAAAAGAAGGATGGCAACCAGTCGTTAGCCATTTTTAAAATACAGCCTAAATTAGCTATGGTCAATCTAGACATGATAAAAACACACTCAGTGCATTTGCGTGTAACTACTTAATATTGATATAAGTGCAAGACAATTAATTATGGAAAAATCGCCATCAGCTACACCCTAGAAAGTGGAAATGTATCAGTGTGACCATGCCGCTGCTTCTAGGGGTTTGGCGGGGGACATCCCTGGGTGCTGCGTTTTGAAAACCAGGTAAAGGCGGTGGTGGTCTTAGGGACTCACTGCGACGTGTTGTTGCTTAGATAGAACGTCAGGTAACAGGAGCGATAACCTCTAAAAAATAAGGTCTCCTAACCAATAAATTAGAGCAATTGAAGGAGACGTTGAAAGTGCTGGTGCAAGTAAAACATCCCTAAAGGGAATTTGGAAAGTTGAAAGGTTTTTCCTTTGCAGTGTTAAACTATCACAAACTGTTTGCTGCAGATCCCTACTTATGGCTAATTAAAAGCCAAACCAGTTCTCCAAAGTTAAAAGAAATCCATAACCGGCATCCAAGAACAATGTCATGTTAGAACAATAAAATGGAAATAAGATACCAATAAAATGCTAGTAAAGTGCCACAAAAGTGTCATTAAAGATGATGAAACATTTATGCGAATTGTGCACCAACGAGAAGTGAATATATCCAATGTGTGTTCAAGGAAAAAGGCAGCTTTCAACTGAGCTTATTGCTGCTGTATGCAGTCCACTCCCCTGGCACCTTTTGGACGCTTTCTGTATGACATTTTCCTAGCTGAAAATTGTATATAGCATGCACCAGTCTAGATGCACTGGCCTGAAGTTGTACCAGACACCACCTTCTACCAGCTGTCCAGCACCTCACCCGCCTGATACCCACCATGGTGCCTCTCTGCACCATTGCTTCAGCTCCTGGCTCTGTGACAGTCAGGGCTAGGTTGGTGGCAGTTACATCTATGAACAGCAAGCACACGCACAGGTCAAAAGACATGCTCAGGCATGCAGAGAGGAAGAGAGGCAGTGACCATAACTAGCAGGCAAGCTGGGTTAAGCTGGTGACTCAACATAGAAGTGAATGCACAAAAAGCCTAACAACCATAACAGTTAATTGAGAAAAATAGCAGTTTTGTGAAACTCTACTTGCATTTTATTGGTAACTTATTTCTACTCTATTGGCATGACACAGGGATTTGTTGTTGTGTATGAATTTTATTTTTTAACTCTGAACCGATACACAGGGAGGCCTAGGGGCTCCCAACTTTTTCTATTATCACGTCGCCGCCCAACTACAATAGGTTGCCCGCTGGCTGGCGGCGAACCCTCAAGAGGAGACTGCTTGGGTGTGGCTGAAAAAATGCCTCCTTTGCAACCAATCACCCAGTAAACAAAAAGTCCTCCCGGTTCTTATCGAAGCCTTGTAGCAGAGTTGGGGCGAAGCCCGAGGGTGCACCCCCCACCAGGCATACTCCCCACAACTACTGCCGCAGGCACTTCCGGGTGGACCAGCATATAGGGCTGCAAATTGGGGATTCTATGGCTCAGCAACCATAGGCAACCAATATGATAATGGCCACTTCATGTCCTACGAGGAGATAATGACCACATATGGGTCCCCCAGCCTCTTTCTAGCATATGGTAAACTCGTGGGCACACTTCAAGACCTTTGGGGCCCGACAGCATTCACTGAGCCCCCCAACAGCACAACACTGTTCATGCTACTCACACTAGGAACTGGGCGGAAAATGGTCACCATACTATATAGAGCGCTGCTTGAGGACCTCAACAGCACCATTTAGTCCTTAAGGGTTAAATGGTCCCGGGATATTGACCAGGACCTCACCAACAGAGAATGGGTCCTAGCAGAAGATTAGCCCGTCTACTTCTCTTGAAATCAGAGGGTCCAACCGCATCAATTCTGTTTCTTGCATAGAGCCTACCTTACTCCAAGCAGACTGGGGATGATCTACCTCCAGTCACCTTCAGCTTGCCCCAGGCACAGTGCTGATAAAGCCGGATTACCCCACATGGCCTGGTCTTGTCCATCAGTGCAGTCCTTCTGGGGCACAGTAACCTCCCATCATGAGGAAGCAATAGGCAGCTCTGCACTAATAAACTCAAAAAGCTGCCTCCTGGGTCATTCCCCCACCCCAAGAAGGGAAATGTGGGTGCCCGATTTATTGATCAAGCCTTTACACTAGCAAAAAGAAGTATTGCTACTTGCTGGAAATCGCCCAAGGGAAACTGTTTCACAATTCTGGGTCACAAGAAACAGGGCCCGCTTTCGCTGAGTGTGGATACACACCCGGTGAAAACACTACAGAGACTGGGGCAGGGTCTGGGGTCAAGTTGACAGCCAAGTTCCCTACATGACCCCTGCAGCACCAGAGGGGAATCAGACAAAGCTTTTCCTCACCCCTTTCTGGCCTGCCCTGACCACCAAACTCAAGCCAATGTCCCCCTCCCGACCTCCACCAGCCTTTTCAGTGATATTTTCCGCATGCTCTAAGCAGGCAGAACATGTCTGTGGAAATGTCCCTAGAACTGAGGGAAAATTAGAGCGAACTGAACAAAGTATTCCCAGGTCTGTGTGGATATTCCTTAACCTGGGGACAACACACAAGAATGCCCAATTTTGATTGCGGGATTCCACCCGAAGATGGAGATTCCAGCCTCCCGCTATACCCTCATCAAATTGCGGAAACTTGTAATGAAGGCCTAACTCAGAAGATCTCTAGACATGGATGTAGAGGATACTTTGCTATGTAAATCACCATCACTCCATGAACAGAATCTCAGTTTTACTGTATCAACTTAGAACCATTGGAGAAGAACACTCTTCGACAACAACGCCATAACTAAGAGTGCAAATAGTACTGCTACCAGAACTCACTACCTTCGTATCCACAAATGATTCCAGAATAGGTAACCTGGGATGTACCACGGAGAAATTAAGTTTGCTGGCTGACCCACAAATATGCAACTACGCTGCAATTCTTGAAAAAATATCCATCTCTCCAAGCATTTAAGATGTCCTGGCCAGTAGCGGCTCGTGGAGGGAGTGCCGCGGGGCGGTGGGGCGGGGCGGGGTGGGGGAGGAGCAGGGTGGGGGGTAGTAAACTACGGCATACGGCTGAACAGAGGTAAGTAAACAAATAAATAAAACGAATTTCATTGCATGCTCTGCATTGCCAAATGCGATGCAGCACGCGCAACGAAATTCGTTTTATTTATTTATTTGTTTACTTACCGATGTTCGGCCGTATGCCGTAGTTTACTACCTCCCACCCTGCTCCTCCCCCGCCCCGCCCGCCCCGCGGCACTCCCTCCACGAGCCGCTACTGGTCCTGGCTGATGTCAGTAAAACCACGAGTATATGGCAATCAGGTGTGCCTGTGCATAATCATGCAGCTGACACTCAAATGCATCACCACTCTGTTTTATTGCAATCAAAACAGGAATTGAGTGGAAAGAACAGGTTATACCTGATTTTCCCTTCATTAGAGCATGAGCAGTGAGAGTCCGATATCGTCCCTCTTCCGAAAATAGCAATTTTTATTAATGAGATTTCAGACCAAACAGAATTTCATCCACTCCTGTCGACGAAGAAAACACAAAGAAGCTGAACAAATTTATAAGGCTGATAATTTTTTAAATTATAAACTTCCATTTCGAAAGAAGCCAGTGGATTCGCAATCCTAAAAAGACTTTCCGGGCCTTATTTATGAGGCCCTTACGCCGTAGTTGCGTCAGTTTTTGTGATGCTGCGGCAGCGTAAAAAATGCGCCATATTTACAAAGTGACGAATCTAGGCAGAAGCGTCACTTTGTAAACCCCTGCGCTACATTATACCTGCGACAGGTATATTGTATGCAGGGTGGGCGTTCCGATGCAGGAAAGCCACTTAGTAGTGACGCAGTGAAATCTATGAGATTTCCCTGAGACACTTCTACGATGTCAGTACGTGAAATCCTTACGCCTGCCGGAAGCAGGTGTAAGGGGTGACGTAGTGCCTTTCACACAGCGCTTGCCCCATGTGAAATGACAGATTGCTAGAGTTGCGTCTGTTTTCAGACACACTCCAGCAATGCGTCATTTTTGCACCTACAGATATGTCAGGATTACTGACGTTTCTCTAAATCCTTGCGACATGGAGCGCCGTACAGTAAATACGCGCATCCATGGTGTTGCAAGGATGGCGCTATAAAAAGTGTGGCATTGCTGTTTTCCCGCAGGGATACAACACTTTTCATAAATGAGGCCCTCCATCTCTAGACTCAAGAGAGCAGGGCAAGCACAAGGAAACTGAGCACTGTAAGTAACCAGCTAGAGAAAGAGAGATCGGCTGCAAGGTAAACATAAGTTTGAAAAAACAGAGAAATAGAGCAATGAACAAACACGCAGAATTGGGGGGCACAGGAGCAAATGGGTCAGAAACGCAAGGAAAAAAGAAAGGAAGCAAAGTCAAATAGAAAGAGAGGAAGAAGAAACACGCAAGGAGGTAAAGTAGAGAAGGTGCAGCAAGTGACTGCGAGATAAGGCAGAAAAGAGGATTAAAGTACACAGCCGTGAGAGATATGCAGGAGCTTCATTGGAACAGGACACATCTCTGCCAGACCAACCCAATGAGTTCCAGCAGGCAGATTTTCATCAGGCAAAGCATGAACAACGAGTTTTAGTCATTAATAGATCAGAGGTAGCTACTGACTTGAGCAAGCCAAAGACAGCATCACATAATTGGGCTGCACAAACCTAATCACGTGTTTGCCCTCCCATTCTCTCACTAGGCCTGGGCCAGGGACTCCAGCGCTGAGCAACACTGGGACGAGTACTAAGGAAAACATTTCAAGTGGTTCGCCAGGTTTTTGTGAATACCTGTTAGTGCAACCAATCTGTAGTCCGTAGAAACAAGCACAGATTCTTACACCTACCCAAGGTTGAAGGGAGATGCAGACCGAAGTCATAGATTGGGTTAGTTGAGGTCTGGTGGTATTTTTGAGGGTGGAGTTGGTCTGTGCACAGCCCTGCCCAGACACTCACTGCTGAGCTCTCAAAATTCCCAGATGTAGGAGTAGCTCATCTAGATCAGGTTTTCTGCTTTGCATTCAAGAACTTGAGGTCATGTTTATCCCATTTTAGAACATTGGAATGTTGGGAGCTCCATTGAAGACAATGGATTTGCTCTGGGCTTATAATGGCTGGTATAAGCCCAGCACTCCAACATTCCAATGTTTGTCTTTTTGTTTCTCCATTTTTAATTTAGAATATTCTACCCTTAGTGGGTGGAATGTTCTAATAGCCTTATAGCCCTTCTGCCTCAGGCTATACCGGTTGTTAAGGCCCTCTCCCTCGTTATAGGCCCTCGCCTGCGGCTCGGGCCTATAACTCGGGATCAGGGCCTTTAACAGCCGGTATAGCCCTCGGCAGAGGGCTATAAGGCTATAATAAAATCAGCACTACAAGTCTCAAAATGCAAAGTAAAAAATCTGGACTGGATGAGCTACTCTTGAATGCATGTGGGGAATTTGAGAGCTTTTAGAGAGTTGTAATCCGAACATTTCAGCCAATCTGTTCACAGTTTGTGATCACTACCAACATTTCGAGCAGGTTCCGAATGGCACTTTCATCATAATAAAAAGTGGGCTATAAGGCTTTCCTGATGTTGAACATGCGGAGCTCTGTAGCTCTTTTGGGCTGAAACCCAGTCTGGCATTTAGTAACTCTCAAAATGTTAAAGAAGCTGCTTCACAATAACTCATTACATGACTTGCAGAGGTGGGGAATTGCAAAATAGGTCCCCTGGATTCAAAGAAGTTCTTTTAAGCTGAAGAGCTTTAACTGGAACCAACTGAAGGCAAATAGTGTTTGAACCAGAGATGTCTTTTGACAGCTCAATCAAACTGTTTACATTGTAATATATAGAATAATATATAACATAGATATTGGTCAGATGTAGACGTTGAAGTAGGGTGACCACATCCATCCAGGTCATTAACAACACTGTTTCCTGTCTTGGTCTTTCATGTGATCATTGTAGGATAACCATCGTTTCTGCAGGGTCACCGCTGATTTTATGCCTTTTACTGGATCCTATTTTGTTGCTAGCTGTAAAATTCAGTTTGCTTTAGCCCTGCTAACCAGTGGTAAAGGGATTGTGCTCCTCCTTTCAACATGGTAACATTGTGATACTCCTAATTGGCATATTTAACTTACCTATAAGACCTTAAAATATGGTACAAAATGTACCCAGGGCCTGTAAGTTAAATGTCACTAGTGGACTGCAGCACCCATTGTACCATCCACTATGGTGGCATTGCAAACAGGACTGCAGGCCTAGCTGTTACAGTTTGAAACTGCTAATCTGACTTGTCAAAATAGCCCCTTTTTGCAGCCTAAAACGTCCTCTTAAATATTAATAAGCCACCCCAAGTAGGCCCATAAGGCAAGATGCATGGTATTTAAAAATATGACATGTCAAAGTTTAATGTTAAACATGTCCTTACAGTGATCAGGCTCCAAAATCGATTTTCATTGTAGCAGGTTTAGCTGTTCCATAGGATAACACTGAGGTGTTTATTAATCAGTAATACTGTATTTTGGGGATGAGACTAGCTAGAAAAAAATATTAAACAACTATTTTAGATATTTATTAAAAATACAGCTCAGTTGTGAAGTGACATTGTTACTAAATATTAAGGAAATAAACTTTTAGAAAATGTCCCTTTCCCTGCCAAAATCCTCTTGAAGCCCATTTGCATTTATTCTCCCATTTCTGCCAGCCAGTAATTAGCATTCACATCAATATTAATGGGTATGAATTGCACCCATGGCGCAAACAAAATGCTGACCTGAATAGGCAGAGGTGACCCCTCTGAATCTGACAGAATATGGAGGGTGGGGCTGTGAGAATCCTTTTTGTCATTAAAGCGTGAAATCCTGCTCAAATGTCACATCCTGCTTGACAGGTATGCTGGAGATTTTCATATGGCATTTAAGGCACACTTCAAAGTTGGGAAACAGGATGCCAAAACAAATATTGTATATGTACAGTCTGGTTGCTAAAAACCCTACTTTTTGTTCTACTGAACTCCTTTCTCTGAGTTTATTTGGGGAGGGGGGTACCTTAGCTTCTTCAAACTGGTTTTTAGTGTTAGATGTGAGAGGACAATAGGATTACCATAGTGCATTCCCCACAAACACCCCCAGCCCTTAGAGCCCAATTTTTGTGTAGCCGAAGACTTTCAGCATCTTGAACATGCCCAAAGTGGGTAGAGATACTCCATTGTTAGGGCATCCCCAGGGGTCATTCCCACCCTCTAACTCGTGCCGGACATAAATGTGGCATCTTTAGATACCTACTTAAGAACACTCCTGGACCAGTGGAAGAGCAAAGAGGACTTGACCTGCTGCCTACGACCAGAGAAGAGCTGAGAAGACAGTACCAGTTCCCCCTCTTGTACCCAGGACAAAAAAGTGGACTCCAAGGGTCATAAGGCTGACCTCCCATTCAAACTACAGAGATACAACAATCTACAAGAGGTCTTTCCATCAACTGCCCAGCTGACCATTGGACACTAAAGCTGGACTGGACCCTGCTGTTTGGCTTCTGCCAGATACCCTGTTAGTCGATAATTGCCTCCTCTGAGATCATGACTGGCTTTAGAAGTGTACTTCTATAGTGGATTGGAAAGTAAAAGGACTGAAACCTGATGGAAAAATCTTTGACCAGGATGCGTCCAGGTAGTGTATCTGACCTGCTCTCCATCGCAGTCCTGTTCTACCCGACCATTGACTATCGTTGGAACTTTGTGTGCTTCTTGGCACTAGTTCTACTTACAACTTTACAAATTCCAACTTCCTCTTCCCCTTATTGGATTTTTGTCATTTTGTGTCATTTGTTTATAAAATGTTACCCTATGTTTCTAATTCATTTTTAATTTTTATTGTTTTGCATTTCAACTGTTTTAGTACTGCGTAATTACTTTACACATTGTCTCCAAGTTAAGCCTTTCTTTTCTGTGCCATAGCTACCAAGGGGTTGAGCTCAGGATTATTTAGTAACTTTAGTGGTTTACCCTGACAAAGACTGTGATTATTACTTGAAGGGGTCACTACCCTCCTCAACTAATAGCCAATTTTCTTACAATAACCTAATGCATTATGGGTGTTGTAGTCTTTGTTTCCTCCAGCTGAAATAGAAATAATTAGACTAATATACCTGAAAATAGTGATTTGTAGGTGAACAGTTCTGGACTAAAGATAGAGTCCATACTGACTTGGAGTTAGCTGGTCACTCTACATGGAAGGATATATTTGATAAAAGTGATACTCTCTTCCTGCTTCACAGGTCTATAAAAGGGAAGTTTGGAGTGAAACTATTACATCTGGTAGAAGTGACATTTCTGAACTGCACTAGTTCTCCTAAAAGCCTGAAACACATTAAAGACCTGCAGTGCCATATACAAAAACCAACAAAAATACACCAACTCAAGACGCCAATGCAGCACACTAAGCCATCTCCTCACTAGAATTTGGTGCCAAGAGGTGCAAAAAGTAAAAGATGACATACCTTCTCAAGTTACATGCAGATGTTGAATAATAACTAGCCACAGATATCTCTTGCACTTCAGATAGGAGCTTAAAACCTGTTCTCCACCTTCGTACCCTAAGATGCAAGAAGAAACAAGCATTGGCATAGCCAATAGGTCTCACCTTTGGGACCTTATAAGTGTTTAGCCATGCAACAGTTGCATAACTAAATACTTATAAGGTCCCAAAGCGAGACCTATTGGCTACACCATTATAATCGCGGCACCCGCGCTTTACTTTTAACATTAAAAGTAAAGCGCTTTAACATTAAAAGTAAAGCGCGGGTGCCGCGATTATAGCAAGAGTAAAGAATAGATTATTTTTCTATTTCTTTACTTTTGCTACAATCGCGGCACCCGCGGTTTACTTTTAATGTTAAAAGTAAAGCGCGAGTGCGCTGATATAGCAAAAGTAAAGAAATAGAAAAATAATCTATTTCTTTACTTTTCCTATAATCGCGGCACCCGCGCTTTACTTTCAATGTTAAAAGTAAAGCGCCGGTGCCGTGATTGTAGCAAAAGTAAAGAAATAGATTATTTTTCTATTTCTTTACTTTTGCTACAATCGTGGCACCCGACATGAGAAAGAGGATTCTGCGCATGTCCTCTCGACACTAGTGTCTGCTGTGTGAATCCGAGCTGCGTCAGCGGGGGGGCCCTCAAGCCGGGCTCAGAGGCCCGGGGTCTTCGTGCATGCAGATGTGAGCGGTCGGCGCTGTCCTCGGCCCTGTAGGCCTCTGGGCCTGGGAGGAATCCAGCGCCTCTCTGAAATCAGGGCGATGTGCCTGAGAAAAAGAGCCGAGGGACAGCGAGTGCTCCCGCAGCGGTGGGGACACGGCCAGTCAGGGGATGAAGTGTGAAGGGGGTGTGAGGAAAAGGGGGAGACATCAGGGGGAGGGGAGGACGCGTGGGATATGGGAGAGGCGGGGAGGAAAGAGGTGCGTAACTGAAAAAGAGGCGAGAGGACAACGTAGAAACCGGAAAACGAAGAAGAGAGAGGGGGCAGAAATATGAAAGAAAATAGCAAAGAGGGGAATGGAAAAATAGGAGAAAAATAGGAATGACGAGCAGGAAAGAGGAGTGATGGGGAGGAGGCGAAAATTGATGAGACGGGTTGAAAGGAGAAGGGGAATGAAAATAAAGGAAAAGGCAATATTATAGGAACACAAGCAAGAGGTGGAGGAGTGGAGATGGAAAAGTGGGAGCAAGGAAGAAGCAGCGTAGATAGGAAACTAGGGAATACCGGTTAAAAATGGGAGAGGTGGAAATAGAAGGGAGAGAACAACGAGCTAAAGAAGTAAAGTAAAATCGAGAAACGGTAGTAACATGAGAGACAGTGGCGTGGAGTAGATGGGGAGAAGGGGATAGACTAGGTGGAAAATGGAGGGCGAAAGGGAAATAGGACTGAGGTTGTTTGGAGATAAATAGCACAGGTAGAACAGACAGAAGGAGAGAAAGGAAAGTAATATAGGGCAAAAGAGAGAAATTTAAAAAAGGACAGAAAAAGAAAAGAGGACAAAAGAAAAATACGTAGTGAGAGAGAACGCAGTAGGAGGGACGAAAAATGAGACCGAGTCAGGTCAAGAGGAGATTCCGGCATGAGTTACAAGAAAAAGAGCGTGAGAGCGGCCAAAAAAACACGGCAGTAAGAAGGAAAAGGGGCGAAAGGAAACAGTGAGTTTAGAAGGCGTGTTTGAAAGGAAGGTTAAAAGAAACAGGGCGAGAGACGAAGAGAAAGGAATACGAGAGATGGGAAAAGAAAAACAATGAATAAAACGTATGCTTTAAAGAAGGAGGTGTGTAAAGAGAAATTAAGATGGTTAAAGGCAAAGAAAAAGAACACGAAGGAGAAAGGGTGACATTAGTGAGAAGGGGCAAGAAGAAACGAAAGAACGATAGAAGTGGTGATACAGTTAACAAAACAGAAAAAAAAACATTTAAAAAAGATAGAAAGAGTTAAATACATGAAAGGATAAAATAAACAGAATAAAACATACTCCAGCAAATAATTAAAAAACCAAATAGAATGTAAAAAAAAACTAAGTGGTTCAATTATAAATAAAATACACGGGAAAAGAAACAAGCATTGGCCGCGCGGCCGTGAAACTGACACGGCCGCGCGGCCGTGAAAGTGAAAGTAATCGTGAATAAGCGGGTTTTGAAAGTGCAAACAGTGGCTTTTGCTGGCGACCAGCTTGCGTTCACGCGAGCGTCCAGATGGCGAGGGAAGCCATATGGCGCCTGATCGCGCGTGCACGCTCGCGTGAACGCAGGCTAGTCGCCAGCAAAAGCCACTGTTTGCACTTCCAAAACCCGCTTACTAAAACTCTCGCCAGCG
This sequence comes from Calotriton arnoldi, assembly GCA_963921515.1. Classification (NCBI taxonomy): domain Eukaryota; kingdom Metazoa; phylum Chordata; class Amphibia; order Caudata; family Salamandridae; genus Calotriton; species Calotriton arnoldi. The sequence goes on from CAWUFW010020407.1 coordinate 110,769, forward strand.
CAGCACATGCGCTGGCTCAGGCGAGACCTAAAAAAGGCTCTTTTCCCATAGTCTTTTAGTTGCCTCCTCTCTTGGAATGCACATTTTCCTGAACCCAGACACATATATGCATTTATTACCTTGAGAAAGTAACTGAAAACCTTGCTAATAAACAAACAGACATTTCTGGGGAACATCTTGACAACCCGACTCAACTTTATGCTCAATGGATCCCTAATTAGTATCTCTCTTGATAATTTTTTTTTTTTAAATGAAAGCCACTGTGTCTAAGTAATATTGACTTGTTAGCTTGCCCATTGCCAATTCATAAAGCTCTAAACTCTATACTGAATAATGCTTCTCTGAAACCTCTTTTTGTGATTCCTTGTAATCAACTATATTTATAATCTGGTGGGCCTATTCATAAAGACATTTCGAAGCATGTGAAATATTATTCTTGTAGCACTCTTTTAAGTATTCTTACATGCCTTTGTGAATTGACACCAAAACATCTAAAATGTGATTAAAATGGGAATATTTATGGAATATTCATATACAATTAATACAAACAGAAAGACTGAGCTCTCTTTACACTTTTATGAATAGGGATTTTAATGTTTCAGTGCAGAGACACAAAGGTATCTATGGCCCCTGTGACTCAATTTGGCCAACGTCAATGGAACCTATTGCCCTTGAATCTTAAATTTGCTGAACATTGTTAACCTGCACTACTGTCATAATCTGTTTTGTTTTCCTCTGGTTATGACTTCCTTGTACAGCATTCCTTTGCCCTGCTGGGCCTCATCTTTGCACTAAAGAATTGTATAAATAGATAAAATAGCTTCAAAGAAAATTTGGTTCTGTAATATACATAGACGCACGTTCTCTGTTTGTTCCATGGTGTGCCTTTAATTAGGTGCACTGGGTGCATGTAGGGAGAGTTCATCCAGTTATAGATAATCTGCTGCCCCAGGGCAGCTGTGAACTCATGCCTGTCGAGGTTGTAGGTCATTTGTGAAAAGTGGAGCATCTGTTTGAAGGAGCTGATCCATCTTTCACATTGAAGGCGGCACCTGGCCTGCTTTACAAAGGGGGACACATCTTGCTTTCTCTCATGCGTCATATAAGGGAATATGCCTAACAGTTGTTGCCTTCAAGATAAACGAGGAACACAGTAGGTCAGCACTAAAGAACACCGTCTCCTGGTAACTGCACTGGAGAATATTGAGACTTTGATTCGATTGCTCTCACAAGAGATAGTATTTTGATGTGCATACAGTCACATAACCATATCATGCGCGTCACAATACTGCTAACTTGAAGAAATGACACGCAGCTCAGTCCCAACTGCGATGAGTGAAAGGGCCTGCAAACTCTAACGGCATCGATGGTAATAATGCAGGCAAAATCGGGCTTACCACTGAAGACTGGACAGGTCTTACAAGGCTCAAACCTAGGCTTGCTGAATCCAACAATGCCGGAGAAATCAGCAGAGGCCTGCGGAGATACCGCATTGTCAAGGAGACAGCCAACAAAGAGCGGTAATGGGTTTCAAGGACGTTCCTGAATAGTGAGCACGTGTGCTCAGGCGAGCCCTCCTCTTATAGGCTTGTGCCCCACCCAAGATGGTTGCCAGCTGGGGATTCTGGAACTTGATGTTCCCATAGGAAAACAAGGCTAACACAAGGCTACAAAGATAACAAAGGGCTTTTAAGCATGCATACCGTAATAAAGTTACAAGACAGCACACTATAACACTGCAGATGTTTTACAGCATAACCACCAGCGCCCCAGCCCTGTTTGCACATGGGTTTTTCCACAAGGGAATCCGTGGCAGCGCTGCAAGGCTATAACCAAGGACAGGGGTCTCTCCTGAGCACAGGAGGTGGTGGTTGGGGTGGACCCTAGATCATGCATCAGCACGTTAACAGTACTCCCCCTCCCAAGTGTGGTCCTGTGCAGATGATGGAGGTGGAAGCAACATAAGAGCCGCAGAGCATGGTTGTTAGCAGCAGACTCCCACAAATCATTTTGAGGGCCATATCCTTTCCAGGAAACAAGATACCAGAGAGCAGAGTCCCGCAACGTGGAGTCCAAAATTGCTCAGACCTCATATTCCCATCCCCCTTGTACCAACAGCAGTAATGGGAGACCACAGCACCTTTGTGGGGCAGGATTAAGTAGAGAAGTATGGAACACAGGGTGGATCAGTAAGGTGCAAGGTAAGAACAATTTATATGTCACTGGGTTAATCTGCTTCAATATCATATAAGACCCAATGCATTTTGGATGTAAGGGTGATCTCCTCCAGAAAACTATGTGTTTAGTGGAACACCACACCTTGTCCCCTTGGTGATAAATAGGTCCCTTACTGGGGTGTTTATCGTAGTGTGTTTTATACTTATGTTTGGCCTTCTTCAAGTGTTGATATATCTGGGACTGTACTCAATGGATGTGAGTTAGAGTGTCCTTCACGGCAGGGCTTGTATCCATAGTGTTCTGCAATGACACAGGTAGTGTTTGTGGGTGAAAGCTTTACATTCTAAAGACGGGAGAGGAACCTATTGAGGAATGATATGAGTTATTATAGGCCAATTCAGCGAGCCAGAGTAAGTTTACCCAAGAGTCTGTTGCGTCTGTCACATAGCATTGTAAGTACTGTTTAATAGTCTAGTTCAGACACTCTGTTTGCCCATCAGTTTGAGGATGGTGACTGGTGGATAAAGCTGAAGAAACCTGAAGGGCCTTACACCCTGTTTGCCAGAACCAAGCAGAGAATTGTGACCCTCTAGCTGAGAGGATAACCTTTGGTAGGCCATGTAATAGGACCACATGATGCAGGAGTAACGTGGCCAATTGACTGGATGTTGGAGGACTTTTGCAAGCCACAAAATGAGCATATTTTGTCAAATTATTAATGATTACCAGAATCACAGTATATTTCTGATCTCCTGGGAGACCTGTAATAAAATCCATTGAGATATGCTCCCAGGGCGTAGTACGTGTGGGAAGTGGTCTTGATAATTTATTGTATGCCTTTTTTCCAGTTAGACCACCAAACGTACAGCTGAATTAAATCCAATGTTTTAGGCAGTCCTGGTTGACCAGCAAGTGGGTTCTTATGCAGCCAATGAAATACCTTTTGACCTAATTCTTCAGTGGGAATAAACAGACGAGACTCATACAATGGAAGGCCATGCACTATTTTTCTTTTGTTATTGCCTATAAGCCATTCTTGCCATATTATGATTATAAAATTGTCTCGTACTGTATCCAAGAAGTTGTCAGCAGAGATTAAGCACAATACTTTTGAAGGGACTTTACTGGCCTGCAGAATGCAGGACTTGCTGTGGAATCTTGGTGAGATAAGGCATCTGCCTTTTTGTTATCCGTTCCTGGTCTATAAGTCACTGTGAAATCAAACTCCACAAAGAATGACATCCACCTCAACTGTCTTGGAGTCAAATGTCTTGCTGAAGTCATGAACTGTAAATTCCGGTGATCCTTATAAACAGAGGTTGTGAACTTGGTTCTTAGGAGATAATGCCTCCACTTCTTGGCAGCGTCTTGGATGGCTAGGAGCTCTTACTGGGTGATGGTGTAATTGTGTTTTGCCTCAGTAAGTTTTCACGACATATATGTCACTGGGTGTAGTTGTCCAGTTTTTGAATTTTTTTGTGACAAGACAGCTCCCACTGCAATTTCTGTAGCATCAGCTTTAACTAGAAAAGGCTTGTTAGGATCCGGTTGAGCCGAGATTGTAGCTGTAGTAGAAGCTACCTCCAAGGTGTTAAACAGAGCGTCCACTGTAGATGTCCATTCAAAAGTTGTCATCTGGTGCAAGAGTTTTGTAATGGGTGCTCAAATTCGCTAACCCAAGAAAGCATTGAATGTCTCAGATGTTTTGGGGTTTTGACCACTTGGCTACCTCATCCACCTTCCTTTCGGCCATTTGCATTCCTGATGAAGTTAGTATCACACCCAGGAATTCCACTTGGGTCACTTGAAACTTATGTTTAATGAGTTTACAGCAGAGATAATTGATGCGCAATGCCTCCAAAACATTTTTGACATGATGTTCATGCAATACCTCACTGTCAGAATAGATGAGGCTGTCATTATATATACAATAGGAAATATGTCAAGAAAATCCCTTAAAAAATTGTTAAAATAAAACTGAAAAGTGGCTAGGGAGTTGCGTAGCCCAAATGGCATCCCCAAATACTCAAATAGGCCAAATAAAGTTTTCAACGTGGCATTCAACTCTTCTCTTTCTCTCATGCACACTAAATGGCATGCACCCCTCAAATTCAGTTTTGTGCAAATGACCGCAGTTTTTACCTGATCCAATAACATGGGAATGAGGGGGAGTGGATACCGGTTCTTCGCCGTGATCTTGTTTAGCGCTCAATAGTCTATGCAAGAGCGCAACTGTCTGTTACCTTTGGGGATGAAGAACAGTGGAGAGGAAACGGGAGACCTAGAGGGTCAAATAAAACCATTTGTAAGGTATTGATCCAGATACTGTCATAAATGTTGGTTTTCCAGTTCGGATAATGCATATATCCGACAACTAGTGATATTGGAGCCAGGTTAAAAATCAATTTGGCAATCATAGGGTTTGTGTGGAGGCAAAAGTACTACCTTTTGTTCAATAAAAACATCAGAAAAAAAGCATACTGCCCAGGTAACTATATGTCTTTTTCTGCGGCTGTAAGTATTTTTAGCACGGGAACCTGATTTACTCTTTGAGTTATGCAGTTGTGTTGACAATAGGCGGTTGAGAACTGAATTGGCCTCTTATCCCAGTCTATGATGGGGTTATGTAATTTCAACCATGGCATCTACAAAATAATTCCATATTTAGGGGCTCGAATGATATTAAACTGAATCAACTCTGAGTATTGTTCAGTAGCGATGTAATAGGTTATCTTAACCACTGCTGTTTGTAAGGTCACTGGATGACTAGATAAATTACTACCATCTACCACCTGTACGATTTCTGGAATGTCTTTTTTCTCAAAAATAATTTTTAATTCTTGCACAGTGTCATAGTCAATAAAATTGCCAGTAGCTCCTGAATCCAGAAGCACTTGGACTTGATAAGCATGAGTTGTTACTTCTAAGGTTAAGGGTAACCATAAGTGAGGTGTGTGCTCACCCTCATGTACTGCCAGCGAAGGGATAGCTAAGCAGCCCAAGTGATCCCCTTCATTCAGACTTGGGCCCCCTAGTTTTCCGCCGTGGAATCAGTGTATGCAATACTCTGTTTTGGGGAATGTGAAGCGTCTGTTATTTCAGCAAGCATATTTTTCTTCTTTTGTCAGAGGCTGATGAATCGTGCCAATCTCCATTGGTTCAGTATTGGCCTCCACATTAATGTTCTGCGCCCTCGATCTCTCAATGCACCAGGATGTTTTGTCTGAAACTTTTTCTGTCCCCTTTTCTTTCTGCTAACCAATGCTCCTTCCTTAATGTCAGATTTATGAGATCGGCACAATCCATGGGTTGTGGGTCGATTTGATCCAACACATCCTATAAGTCGTCTTTAAATCCTTGATAAAATAAAGCAGAGCGCTTTTCTTTAGGCCATGCCATTTGGGCAACAAGATGGTTGAACTGGGTTAAGTAGGAAATGAGGTCCCCCAACAATTCTCTATCAGCCGACAGAGTGACCGCACATCGGTGAAATACTTTCTCGAACTCCATCATGAATCTTCTCAAGTCATACAGCAAGGGACTGTCTTGCCGAACCAGCCGGGCTGCCCATGATGTGGCGTCTTCAGATAAATGCGAAATTAAGAAAGCTATTCTAGACTGTGGGTCTTGAAATGCTCCAGGTTTGCAAGTGAAATGCAATTCCACCTGTGTTAAAAATATCTGGACCTTCCCTGGATCTCCAGAGAATTGTTCGGGGACTGCCAATGGAATTTGTGGCAGTACATGTACTGCAATGTTTGTGGGTGGCTTGGATGTCTGATGGGGTGTTGGTATGCCTCCCGTTAACTTCGCCCAGGGGTTTGTTACTGGAGTTTGGTCTATACAATCTACCCGGGTCTGTAGTTGTGCCATCTGATTTGCAAGCGCTGTGGTGGCATGCTTAGACTCAGCCAGATCTTTTTGCATTTGTGTCACTACTTTTAGCAGGTCATCTAAGATGGTCATGACAAGGAATCCCAAGCAGATCAGGAGGAATATATTAGTGGGCTCACTATTCTGTTGATGGAGCTCCTTCATCGGGATCTGTTTGAAGATTTCCTGGTCCACCTTCAGGCAGCTCCAATGAGTATTGGAGTGGCCAGGTGAGGGAAGGGTAGGAAGGGAACTGAGGGAGGGAGAACTGTAAAGTAAAAGTTAAACAAACAACTCACAAAATATGCTGCGCAACAGTTGTACATCGTGCGTATGGACTCTTCAATGAAGTGCCTTAATATGCAGTGATTGTCATCCTTGATATCATGGTAGAATACTCTGGTCTAGTACCTTTCAGTGATCTTACAGAATAAACATAAGCATACAGCCAGACTTTGTTTAAGCATGTCTTGCTTTCTCTCATGTGTCATATATGGGCATATGCCTAACAGTTGTTGCCCTCAAGTTAAAAAACACTCGGAGGAACACACTAGGGCAACTCTAAAGGACACCTTCTCCTAGTTAACAGCACCGGAGAATATTGACACTATGATTCTATAGCTCTCACAAGAGATTGTATTTCGATTTGCATATAATCACATACACCATATCATGCATGTCAGAATACTGCTAACTCAGAGAAATGACACGCAGCTCATACCCAACTGCAACAAGTGAGAACGCCTGCAAACTCTAACTGCACCGATGGTAACAATGCAGGCAAAATCAGGCTTACCGCTGAAGACCGGGCCTGTCTTACGAGGCTCGAACCTGGGTTTGCTGAAGCCTATACAATGTGGGAGAAAACAGCAGATGCCTTCAGATATACCACGCTCTCAAGGAGACAACTGACAAAGAGCGGGGCTGGCTTCCAAGAAGGTTCCTGAATAGTGAGCACTTGTGCTTGGGTGAGGACTCCTCTCAATAGACGTGTGCCCCTCCCAAGATGGCCACCTGGGGCTTCTGGGACTTGAAGTTCCCATAGGAAAATAAGCCAACAAGGAAAACAAAGGGCAGTTAAGCTTGTGTACTGTAATAAAACTACCAGATAGCAAGGGCAGTTAAACATGTGCACTATAACATCAAGGATTTCTTACAGCATAACCAGCACCGCGCCAGCCCTGGTTGCTCATGGGTTTTTCCACAGGGGAATCCATGAGCATTACGTCAATGGTAGCGCTGCAAGGCTACAGCTAAGGACAGGTTCCTGCCTGAGCACAAGAGGCCATGGTTGGGGTGGGCACTAGACCACGCACCACCACGTTAACACTCCTGCTGATGCATACACGGTGTGCTGCCACTACCGCACTTGTACTGCTTAACTCCTGGCAAAGGTAGTAACCTTCTGCTAGCTACTATGAGGGTAGCGCTTTGGGCGCCCTTCTATGTCCAACAAGACCGCATTCCGTTAGACAGGCCTATGTCATGGCACATACGAATGATCCCTGTTTCCTATGACAACAAAAATCAGCATTAGGGATCCAGACATCAGATGGGTACTCAGAACAGGGGTGCACATCCATTACCATGAAGATGATGTTTCTGTCCTAACAGCCTCTGTGTCCACATCCATAACATGGCATGGACGCAGAGGTACAGTGTTTCCTTCATTAACATGGGGCCGTGTCCCCATGCTAACGACTTAGGGGCCGATTCCGATTCGGGCCGGAAAACGTACCGACCGACTTGGAGCCGGAATAAATACCGACCGACAGGTACCGGTGCAGCCCGACCCACAAAGTACGATGAGAAGCGTGCAAAATCCGACCGACTCGTACGGAACACAAGCCGAACGACCGAACCGCGCGGAAAACAGCCATCCGGCCGGAAAACCACGTGAAACAAACCGACCGACACGCACCAGGAAGAATCCCGAACGAAACGTACCCGCGAACTCCTACCCGCCAAGTACGATGCAACACGTGGAAAACACGACCGAGTCGCACGGGGCCCAAGCCGCACGACCGACACGCATACAAAACTGCAGCCGAAGCAACCCAAAACCCCGCGACCAACGCGTACGCAGCACAGAAAACAGCACAAACACAGCGTGAACGAATCTGAGAGGCTCGCACGAGACAACTGGAGGGTCCGACTCGGTCAGAAGAACGTCTCCTACATACACAAAAAGAACCAAGGAAAAAAACACAAAAAAGGCCAAACAAGCAATTACAAAGCAAATAAATACTGGGTGGGGAAACAGGGAACAAAGACACACCCACAACTCCACCCATATAAAGGCCACAAATCCCTACCATGATCCTTTGCAAATTCAAATTACCTGCCAGCACTCAACACTAACAGACAGCAACCACACACACACTCACAGCTCATCCATCACACAAGCCACACACCAGCAGCACCACAACAAATAGCACCCTCACATACACCCAGCAAAACACACACTCACACACCCTCACTTGCACACCAACACACACATCACACACCAGCACCACCCAACACCATGCCCCCAAAGAAGAATCACAAGTTCCTAGATAGTGAATTGGAAGTCCTGGTAGATGAGATCCTCAGGGTAGAGCCACAGCTGTTTGGTACATTGGTCCAACAGACACCCATGTCGCAGAAAACCAAGATGTGGGAGAGGATCGTCGACAGGGTGAACGCACAATCACCATGTTTGCGCACAAAGGTAGACATCCAGAACAGGTGGTATGACGTGCGCAGGAGGGTCAAGGAGCTGTTGAAGAAGGACTACATTGTGAGCCAACACACCGGCAGTGGCCCTCCTGCCAAACCAGTATACCTCAGGCCCTGGGAGGAGAAGGTGCGGGCCATCCTACCACCAGTGAGCGTCTATGGACTAGAAAACATCCCAGAGCCTGGTGAGTACACAACAAATGTACACAATATTGTGCCACAATACACACACATCACTGTCAAGGGAGAGTCAAACCATGCACCCTTAGCAAATATACACCAACCAAAACAGATCATCTCAAAATGTGTATGTCAGCCAGATAAACACAATACATGCCAGCTCATAGTGAAATGTAACTGTGTCATGACATGTACAAACCCAACAACAAATAGAGCTAGGCAGTGGCACAAATCTAACCAACAAACACAGTCAGACATGTAGCCACCACCACAACACCACCTCACAGGAAGCTCACTGAAAGGAAGGAATACTGTGTATGCTGGGCAAGTCAGTGTAGCCAATAGCATCATGGGAGTCGTAGTCACAGAAATTGCCCACCCTCACAATGCGCACATCAACACCACCATGAACCATGCCCACATCACAGGGAGTGGAAAACAACTGACAAGATGGCTGACACTGGCTACTGCTGTGGGGAGCACAAGGCCCTGCTGGGAACTGTGCACCAACCAACAGCAGGACACCACTGACTGACATCCTGAAAGACAACTTGCACTCCCTGCAATGGAAGCACGTTCCATGGTGGGATATCTGGCTGGGTGGGAAGGAGTACTCACAGCACTGACCATAGTCACCAGCAGCTCCACCCACACACCCCCCTAACACAAACTACACACAACCCACCTGGGAGAAAGCATTGCCTCACACACCAATCAAATATCCCACAAAGAACCACAACCCTGGGTCATGCAGTGTGAAGCACAGGGACACACATGGGACTTGTAGCAAAACAAACCCCAGGATAACACTGTCAGCCATCTTGTCAGCACAGGCACACAACCCCACAGGGAAGCAGAGTCAAAAGGAAGGAAGCATGGGCATGCTGGGAAGGGGGTGGAGGCAAAAGCATGATGGGAGTGGTAGTCACAGCCCAACATCCCCCACCCACATGGCCCAGCAAGAACACACCCAAGCATGCACACCTCACAGGGAGTCAAAAGCCACTTCAAAGATGTCTGACAATGCTGCGCTGTTGTGGGGAGCACAAGGCCCTGCTGGGAACTGGGCACCAACCAACAGCAGGACACCACTGTCAGCCATCTTGCCATTGCTGTCACACCCACACACAGTGAAGTACACTCAAAAGGAAGGAAGTATGGGCATGCTGGGAAGGGGGGTGGAGGCAATAGCATGATGGGAGTGGTAGTCACAGCTCAACATCCCCCCCCCCCACATGGCCCAGCAAGCTCACACTGAAGCATGCACACCTCACAGAGAGTGGAAAGCCCCATCAAAGATGTCTGACACTGGAGCTCTGTTGTGGGGAGCACAAGGCCATGCTGGGAACTGGCCAACAACCAACAGCAGGACACCACTGTCAGCCATCTTGCCATTGCTGTCACACCCACACACAGTGAAGTACACTCAAAAGAAAGGAAGAATGGGCATGCTGGGAAGGGGGTGGAGGCAATAGCATGATGGGAGTGGTAGTCACAGATATTGCTCACCCTCACAATGCGCACATCAACACCACCATGAACCATGCCCACATCACAGGGAGTGGAAAACAACTGACAAGATGGCTGACACTGGCTACTGCTGTGGGGAGCACAAGACCCTGCTGGGAACTGTGCACCAACCAACAGCAGGACACCACTGACTGACATCTTGCCATTGCTGTCACACCCACACACAGTGAAGTACACTCAAAAGGAAGGAAGTATGGGCATGCTGGGAAGGGGGTGGAGGCAATAGCATGATGGGAGTGGTAGTCACAGCTCAACATCCCCCCACATGGCCCAGCAAGCTCACACTGAAGCATGCACACCTCACAGAGAGTGGAAAGCCCCATCAAAGATGTCTGACACTGGTGCTCTGTTGTGGGGAGCACAAGGCCATGCTGGGAACTGGCCAACAACCAACAGCAGGACACCACTGTCAGCCATCTTGCCATTGCTTTCACACCACACACAGTGAAGTACACTCAAAAGGAAGGAAGTATGGGCATGCTGGGAAGGGGGGTGGAGGCAATAGCATGATGGGAGTGGTAGTCACAGATATTGCTCACCCTCACAATGGGCACATCAACACCACCATGAACCATGCCCACATCACAGGGAGTGGAAAACAACTGACAAGATGGCTGACACTGGCTACTGCTGTGGGGAGCACAAGGCCCTGCTGGGAACTGTGCACCAACCAACAGCAGGACACCACTGACTGACATCCTGAAAGACAACTTGCACTCCCTGCAATGGAAATACGTTCCATGGTGGGATACCTGGCTGGGTGGGAAGGAGGACTCACAGCACTGACCATAGTCACCAGCAGCTCCACCCAAACACCCCCCTAACACAAACTACACACAACTCACCTGGGAGAATGCATTGCCTCACACCCCAATCAAATATCCCACAAAGAACCACAACCCTGGGTCATGCTGTGTGAAGCACAGGGACACACATGGGACTTGTAGCAAAACAAACCCCAGGATAACACTGTCAGCCATCTTGTCAGCACAGGCACACAACCCCACAGGGAAGCAGAGTCAAAAGGAAGGAAGCATGGGCATGCTGGGAAGGGTGGTGGAGGCAAAAGCATGATGGGAGTGTCAGTCACAGATATTGGTCACCACCACAACTGTCCCATCAACACCACCCTGAACCATGCGCACATCACAGGGAGTGGAAAAGAACTGACAAGATGGCTGACACTGGGCACTGCTGTGGGGAGCACAGGGCCCTGCTGGGAACTGGGCACCACCAACAGCAGGACACCACTCACTGACATCCTGAGAGTCAACCTGAACCCACTGCAAGTGTGGCATGCTTCATGGTGGGATAACTGGGCTGGGGGAGAAGGAGGTCCGGATGTCAACCAAATACAACCCATGCAGACCATGTACACACCCCAACATTCAAATTGAAATGCACAAAGTATGCAGGACAATGTGCTACACCAATATCAACCTCTGACTGTGACAACTCAGGGCAATGCAATGTACAGGGCCGCATCCAGAGGTACAGTCACAACTGTCAGATGTGTCAACCATTGATGCCTGCAGAAACATAACATACATTGTGTGTGTCTCCCAAAAACAGGTGATGATGGGGACACAGCAGCAGACGCTGATGAGTCCCTGTCCCAGGATCCAGGGGAAACGGAGCTCACTGGTGTGGAACAGCCTCTGACCTCCTCGGATGACGAAGACCTACCTGGCACCTCCGGAGCGAGTCAACATGCAGCACCAGCAGGACCACCAGCTGCACCCCCTGCACCCACCCCTCCAACGACTGACAACACACAAGCCACCCCTGCTGACACGGACAGACCAAGGACCACCACCACCAACAGCACACGGACCCCTGCCCAACGTGGGGCTATGGACACCAACACCACCAACAACCCCCAAGGGGGCCCAGGGTCACCTGTGCGTGCCACCTCAGGTACTGCACGTGTCGCCAGGGGTGGTGGGAGGGGTGGGAGACATAGGTCGCTGCTCGCAGAGGGGTCTGGACTGCATGATGACCCACAACTGGCACGCATAGCCGATGCGTACCAGTCCAGCACCGGAGAGTTCAGCCAGGTAGTGGGGCTCCTCAGGGACATTAAACAGCAGCACGCTGCTCATCATGCCCGCTTGGACTCACACATGTCCCGCGTGGAGTCCAAGTGGGACACACTGCAAGAGATGACGGCGGTGCATAGGGACATATTACAATGCCTCCGCCAGATGAGCAGCAACCAGTCCACACCTCCCTGTGTGCCCACAATATCTGCTGCTGAAACAACTGCAACTGCCACAGGGAGGCAGGATGACTCTGGCGGAGAGTCCCCTGCACCGCAGCAGCCTGCACTTGAGGGTCCCCCCCAAAGAAGAGGGGTCGTCCGAGGAGGGGCAACTGAGAGGCCGATGGCCATGTGCAACCCCCAGGAAGCCAACACCTGTTCTGGATAATCACCTTTGTGCGCAAACTGTTCACCCTGTTGACTGCAACACAACCCCCCACATGACATGGGGAGTACAAGTTGGACCAATGTCTCAGATGACTGTGGACTTGATACAGGACATTTCTGCTACCAGGACTTCCAATTCATCTAGGAACTTAGGATTGCAATCAAAATGTACAGCACTCACCATCCTGTGCACTATTCGCACACATGTATGACAATAAACACACTAATACACCATACCTGCCTCTGTCGTGATTCCAACGTGGTTACTGTCATGGAGATGATGACCAGCGAAATTACACTGTGCATGCTAACTGCTACAGCAAGTACAACACAGGCATGTGAGTCATGGCAACGTGACACATATGAGGGAGACTCACCACCACGGCTACACAACAAATACACACCTAGGCCATCTGACTCATTGCCTACACTGATGTTGCCAGGAAATACGGTGCAATGCACAGACACAACACCTATTCCCAGTCTTAGTCAACTAGCCCACTGGTGCAGTAAGCAAATGTCAGTCAAATGTGTGACCACAGACAACGCACATCACAAAGTGAAGCACAGGTTTATTACACATTTGCAACATGTTGTAACCACTACAGATGCAAGGTAATCCCACCTGGCAGCGGGCACACAGTCAACAAGTGTAGAAGGAAGGAAGTCCATGGGTGTGGCGCACATCACCTGTAGGGACACGACAGCTACCACCCTGGAAGTCGAATCACGGTGTCGGGGGATCACAGTTGACCAAACCACTCTGAAAGTACCCTGTGAAGGACAGAAATGACACACAGTCAAAAGCACTGAAGAACAGGACAGAACTGCAATACTCATGCCCAATACATGTCACAAGATACCCACCCAGAACCAAGTAAGCATGTCAACACTGTTGGGGAGTACAGACTACCTGTAAGGACACATCGCTACACGCATACAGTCATGTAGCACATGGACACACTCAAACAGCACCAGAGCACCACCAACACATATCATGCAAACTCACATCAGTTACATGACATCTCTGGATACTTACATTCAGCTGAAGAAGTTGGTGATGAGCTGTGTGCGGACATCACCATCATCATCATCATCATCATCACTGGCATCGTGGTCCAGGCCAGGATCCTCCACAGGTGGCGGACGTTGGTCATCGTCATCCAGGATGAGAGGCAACTCCTTCCGCACTGCCAGGTTGTGTAGCATGCAGCAGACGATGACAATCTTGCACACCTTTGCTGGGGCATATGGGAGGGACCCTCCTGTCTTGTCCAGGCAGCGGAAGCGGCTTTTCAGGAGACCAAATGTCCGCTCAATCACTCTCCTCGTCCGACCATGTGCCTCATTGTAGCGCATCTGGGCTGGTGTCACAGGGTTCCTGAGGGGCGTCAGCAACCATGGCATGTTGGGATATCCGGAGTCACCTACATACAGACAATTGCACATTAGCTGAGTTGGAAAAGAGGGCGGAATACAACATTGCAGAACACACACAATGGTACAAAGTCAGTACACACCAACAAGCCAGGCACGCTGGTTCCGCATCTGTGACATCATCCTCGGGATGCGACTACTCCTCATCACGTAGGCATCGTGTGCAGAACCGGGGAAACGAGCACACACGTGTGAGATGGTCATATCTGCAAGACAGACCACCAGTGCATTGACCGAGTGGTAGTGCTTGCGGTTCCTGTATGCCTGCTCCTGGGCCTGTGGTGGTACCAAAGCCACATGTGTCCCATCAATGGAGCCAATGACATGCGGCATCCTCCCCAGGGCATAGAAGTCACTCTTCACGTCAGTGAGTTGTTGGAGTCTAGGGAAATAGATGTACTGGTTCAGGTATATCAACATAGCCTCCAATACATCACGGAGCACACGGCTGAACATGGCCTGTGACATCCCACCAGCAGTCGCCACAGTGTGTTGAAAGGTACCGGTGGCAAAGAAGTGTAGGGCTGCCATCACCTTCACCTTAGGGGTCAGCGCTGTAGGGTACGGCCGGCCAGGTTGCAGGTGTGGTGCCAAGCGCACTGCCAAATCATCAATCAGCTGCCTGGTGAAGCGGTACCGTCGGAAGCTGTCACGTTCCACCATCGTTGCCAGGTCAAGGAATGGTCTATGGACAGCTGGTGCCCTGCAGTGCATAGGTGAAGAAAGAAAGATTGTCACTCACCCCACATATGTGGCATTGTACACACTCAATATCACACGATACATCATTATGAGGCACAAGTACATGATGTGTGCAGTTCCGTAAGGACATGTATGGCACATACATGGCCAACATCCAACATCACAGTTCAACAAGTGGCATCAATAAGTCCCAGGTTGTGCCATTGGGTATCATGAGGACGTGTCACATTTCCCATCTCCTGCTGCCACGTTACAAACACACCCCACAGTGACATGTGAGGACAGATGTGCCCCAGGCATCCCAGCTCAATGACAGGTAGATTCCCAGGGACCCTGTATTGCCACATGGACACTGGCATGACATGGCGTATCATGTATACACCACAGCAAAACAACCATGACCCCCACAGGTAGTGGTCCCTGTTGCCTCGGCAGGACAGACATGGACGTCTGTGACACACACACGCACAACATCAAAGTCCATGCACAAACAACGTGGATGTCCGTGGACGCCATCGCCTCCACGGACTACATCCTCCTCGGGGACCTGAACTTCCACCTCGAGAACAACAAGGACACCAACTCCACCACCCTGATCGACAACCTCGCCACCCTCGGACTCAGACAGCTCGTGACTACACCCACCCACGCCGCCGGCCACACGCTAGACTCCATCTTTTCCGCAAGCCCACACGTCTCCTTCAACCACACCTCCGAACCCCACTGGACTGACCACCACTGCATCCACTTCACCTACAGGAAGCCCACCACGCACCACCGCACCGAACAAATGCCTCGCCGCTGCTGGAGCAGAGTCACGGAAGACCAGCTAACCACAACCTCGCCCTGAGCCCACCCGCCGAACCCTCCGACCCCGACACCGCCGCCCGCAACCTCAGACAGTGGATCAACGACTGCGCCAACACCCTCGCCCCGCTCAAGAATCCGCCCAACAGCCACACCAGCAAGAAAGCCACCTGGTTCACCAAAGACCTCCAGGCCTCCAAACGAACATGCCGAAAACTGGAGAAGATCTGGCTCCACGAACGGACAGCGGACAGCTACGCCGCCCACAAGAGCGCCACCCGCAGTCACCATCACCTCATCAGATCCGCCAAAAGGGCCTCACTCAAAGACCGCCTAGACAACAACGCACACAACAGCAAAGAGCTCTTCAACATCGTGAAGGAACTCTCCAACCCCAGCTCCAACACCAACGACATCCAGCCGTCGCGAGACCTGTGCGACTCACTGGCCACCTTCTTCCACCGCAAAATCGCCGACATCCACGACAGCTTCAACACCACGACCGCCCCGGCAACCACCGAGACCACTGCCCCCACAACCACCAACCGCCTGCTCTCCTGGACCAACATCAACGACGAGGACACCAGCGAGATCATGAACACCATCCACTCCGGTTCACCGCTAGACCCGTGCCCTCACCACATCTTCAACAAAGTCAGTACAGCCATCGTGCCCCATCTCCGGAAAATAATCAACATCTCCTTCGAGACAGCAACCTTCCCGGAAAGCTGGAAGCACGCCGAGATCACCGCCTTACTCAAGAAACCCAAGCCAGACCCCAAGGACCTCAAGAACTTCCGACCCATCTCTCTGCTCCCGTTCCCCGCGAAGGTCACCGAGAAAATCGTCAACAAACAACTGACCCGCTACCTCGAGGAGAACAACATCCTGGACCCTTCCCAGTCCGGCTTCCGCAGCAACCACAGCACCGAAACCGCCCTCATCGCCGCCACCGATGACATCAGGACCCTGCTAGACAACGGAGAAACAGCAGCCCTCATCCTCCTGGACCTATCAGCCGCCTTCGACACGGTCTGCCACCACACACTACGAACACGCCTTCACGACGCCGGGATCCAAGAGAAGGCCCTGGACTGGACCACATCCTTCCTTTCCGGCAGAACACAAAGCGTCCGCCTCGCCCCCTTCCGATCCAAGGCCACCAAGATCATCTGCGGCGTACCCCAAGGCTCCTCCCTCAGCCCAACGCTGTTCAACATCTACATGGCACCCCTCGCCCACGTCGCCCGACAGCACAACCTCAACATCATCTCCTACGCCGACGACACCCAGCTGATCCTCTCCCTCACCAAAGACCCTCACACCGCCAAAGCCCACCTCCACGAAGGAATGAAGGCCGTCGCCGAATGGATGAGGACCAGCCGCCTGAAGCTGAACTCGGACAAGACGGAGGTCCTCATCCTTGGTTCCAACCCTTCAGCCTGGGACGACTCCTGGTGGCCAACATCACTGGGAACAGCCCCGCCACCCACCGACCACGTACGCAACCTAGGGGTCATCCTCGACCCCACCCTCTCCATGACTAAGCAGGTCAACGCCGTTTCCTCATCCTGCTTCAACATCCTCCGAATGCTCCGCAGGATCTTCAAGTGGATCCCCACCGAAACAAGAAAAACAGTCACCCAGGCCCTCGTCACCAGCAGGCTGGACTACGGAAACGCCCTCTACGCAGGAACGACGGCTAAGCTCCTGAGATGGCTGCAACGCATCCAGAACGCCTCTGCACGTCTTATCCTCGACATCCCCCGACGCAGCCACATCACACCCCACCTGAGAGACCTGCACTGGCTCCCTGTCAACAAGAGGATAACCTTCAAGCTCCTCACCCACGCACACAAAGCACTCCACAACTCTGGACCAGCCTACCTCAACAGACGACTCAGCTTCTACACCCCCACCCGCCAGCTCCGCTCGACCAGCCTCGCCCTCGCCACAGTCCCCCGCATCCGGAAAGCGACCGCCGGCGGCAGATCCTTCTCCCACCTCGCCGCCAAGACCTGGAACACCCTCCCCACCAACCTCCGACAGACCCAAGACCTACTGGCCTTCAGAAGACTCCTCAAGACCTGGCTCTTCGATCAGTAGCAGCACCACCCCCCTCTTCCCCCAGCGCCTTGAGACCCTCGCGGGTATGTAGTGCGCTTTATAAGTGACATGATTGATTGATTGATTGATGTGGAGACTGTCTCCCATTGTGCACATGAAATCCGAGACATTGTAAACACAACATGCACACAGACTGTGGAGGACCATCACTATTGTGCCAATGGGTCACCCTGGGTTAAACATACCGTCCCACATGGGACTCAGGGGGCATGTGACATGACATACACATACACCACCGTGAAATGTGACCATGCCACATGCTCAGATATGAACAGTTGCACATCACAGTGGACATGTACACGAAACACCAAGGATACTGTCCCCATGAACACGTGCACAGCCTGGGGGTGGCTGCCCCAAGTGACACCCACAGAACAACATGTTCACCCCCATACACGGAATAGGTAATGCAGCCTTACATGCCTTAGGATACAGGTTGGACAGGCTGTGGTGTTGTAGGTGTGCCCCTCACTCCCTGGGAAGTATATGTGGCTGGCATATGTTCACCTGTGACAGGCATGGTGACATATGCCAGTGACATGTACAGGGACGCGTTGGACAGCAATGGACCGATCGGTGCGCACACATTGGCCATTGCATTCAATGTGTGCTGGTACGCGTTGTATTCGCAATACGCGTTGGACAGCAATGGACCGATCGGTGCGCACACATTGGCCATTGCATTCAATGTGTGCTGAGTACGCGTTGTATTCGCAATACGCGTTGGACAGCAATGGACCGATCGGTGCGCACACATTGGCCATTGCATTCAATGTGTGCTGGTACGCGTTGTATTCGCAATACGCGTTGGACAGCAATGGACCGATCGGTGCGCACAATTTGGCCATTGCATTCAATGTGTGCTGGTACGCATTGTATCCTGGGTACGCGTTGAACAGCAATGGACCGATCGGTGTGCCCGGCCGGCCCATTGCATTCAATGTGTGCGGGTACGCGTTGTATCCTGGGTACGCGTTGAACAGCAATGGACCGATCGGTGTGCCCGGCCGGCCCATTGCATTCAATGTGTGCGGGTACGCGTTGTATCCTGGGTACGCGTTGAACAGCAATGGACCGATCGGTGTGCCCGGCCGGCCCATTGCATTCAATGTGTGCGGGTACGCGTTGTATCCTAGGTACGCGTTAAACAGCAATGGACCGATCGGTGTGCCCGGCCGGCCCATTGCATGCAATGTGTGCGGGTACGCGTTGTATCCTAGGTACGCGTTGAACAGCAATGGACCGATCGGTGTGCCCGGCCGGCCCATTGCATTCAATGTGTGCGGGTACGCGTTGTATCCTGGGTACGCGTTGAACAGCAATGGATCGATCGGTGCGCACCCATTGGCTATGGCCTGGCCTAGCAACGGATGCGTTTTCAAATCTTGAACGAGTCTGCTGCTGGAAATCCAGTTGGTCACCCACAACAATGTTGCAAATTCATGGGTGTCATGAAGTTGAACTTTTGAAGGATGCTCTGGGCGTGTGTAAGTGGTGCAATTCCATGGATTGGCCAGATTCAGAAGATGCTAACGACTTGGACCTATCACTTTGGACACATGGGACAGTAACTGCCTCTGCAGCACACATATAATGCTGGCTGTTCCCCTGAGAGCTCACTTGCCTGCACTACATGCTCCAGGACGACATCTGCCACCACCACTGCTGCTGTATCTGCACCCTCTGGAGCCTGCAATGGCACGTACTGTGGAGAGAGCCCCAGCCTTCAGCACTGAGGAGAACCAGGCCCTGCTGGACAGCCTCCTTCCACAGTACAGCAAGCTGTATGGGAAAGCAGGGGAGCAGGTGAGTGTGCTGTCCACTGCCTTCCTAAATGTGTATGTTGTCTGACTAGCAAGGCTAACTGTCTGCACGCCACTGGCCAGCAGGCTCACTGAGTAGTTGTCACCCCCCATAGTGTGTAGTTACATGCACTGAACAGGTAAGGTGCAGTGACAGTGCATTTAAACAAGGTTTTACTCCCCAGGCAATGATACCATGTAGTGACTGCTGGCATACTGTCCATAGCCATTGTTGCACTGCCTGTGTACATCATGTGCCCCTGTGATTGAGACATGAATATCCAACTGTGTAATGCACGGATATGTTGCATGTGTAGTAATGGCATTCTCACTTTGTCATCCTCACAGGTTGATGCCCACCAGAAGCAGCAGATATGGCTGACCATCGTCCGGGCAGTGAGGACCGTGGGGGTCTACAAGCGCCGGATCCGCAACTGCCAGAAGAGGTGGCAGGACCTTCGGGCTGGACCCGGAGGATCGCACGGGTCCAGCTGAAGCTGTCGCCTCCTCGCAGGAGGGGCGGACACCGGACCCTGACCCCCACATGCTCAGGATCCTGGCGGTGGTCTTCCCTGATCTGGATGGGCAGCTGATGGCCAGGGAGCAGCACGGAGGGGGTGAGTCCATGACTGCATTGTGAACTTTGTCTGCCATGCTATGTGCCCTCCTCTGGCCTGGTTAAACTTCCACAGCACATCAGTCATGTGGTCCAGGACCCATGTCCTCGATTGTGCACTGCCCACTCCTCATCTGATACCCAGGTGTGGCCCTTGCAGTCAGGGAATTGTGTCACTTGGGTACTGTGTCCTTGCAGTTTGCTTGACTCAAGGTGGGGGACAGCATCTGTTCCCCTAACTGTGGTGGGCATCATGGGTGGGTCCATTGCTTACACAATGCCTGTGTTCTGATATGTAATCTGCGTGTTACTTTGATATGTGGTCCAATTGCTGAGCTGATCCACCACATGTGCCTGGGGTAACTGGCACACACCCAAGCTGCGGGTGGGAACAATGTTTGGGCCCCAGGAGTGTGTATATTACGTGTGTCACACATACTTAGCCAGCTGCCTACTGTCCAGGGTTCATCCCTCATTCATGTGGGGCAGGACAGTCATGCCTACTCCAGGCCATGCAATGCACTCTGTACTCCCACTCCCGTGTATCAGCTGACACGTTGTGCTCAGTGATATGTCCCCTCAGGTGTCAGCCTCTGTGTCAGTGTGCTGTGGCTTCGATGTCAGGACTGCTGGGGTGTTTATCGGTTGGGGCTCAGCATGCCACCGGAGATGTGACCATAGGAGACGATACTTGTGTGACACATAGGTGTTTGAACACCTGACCGTGCAGACTGGGGTATGCAAATGTGAAGTCCATGCAGCTGTTTCCCATTCACAGCAGATTGTGAGGTGCTCAGGTTCAGAGGCTTGTGTTACAGGTCACCCATATGTCCAATCAGTATGACCTGGACAGATAAGGGTTCAGATGATGTGGTGTGTGGGGGATGTACATGTGCACTTGTTCAGCTCCAGGACTTGCATTCCCCATGACCTACTATTGTGACACAGTGCAGACTGTTGTTGTGTGGCTGCCCTGCCCATGTGACTGGAGACAGTGATGTATGACTTAGCAGGCATGCCTGTGCCATGGCATGTGACTTCCTATGAGTGATCCTGCAGGGGAGTGACATGTGCTACATGCACACCATAGTGGCAATGGCTATCAGGACATGGGTGCATCATGGTGTCTGTCGCTGGTATGCATCACATGCATTTCATATATGACTCTGGGCATCCCTTTCATCCGGACACCTGTACTGACTCAGTGGCAAGAGTTGTGATGTGTGCATGTTCACATGTTTCACCGTGTTCTCTGCACCGTCCAACTACTGTGTAGGTGGTGCATGTGTCCACACTGGGGTATTGCCAGCCAACGGACGCCAGACAGATGGGTGCAAGGCCAGGTGGGATGTGAGTGCCATGGTTGACGATCAGACTGACAATTGGCTTCTCCTATTCTGTTTGGGCACTTTTAGCAATGTTCAACTAAGGATGCCAGGGCTTGCTCTGTATTGTGCTGTACTTACTGTGGTGTGTGCGTTCGGTGCAGGTGACTGATGTCTGTCTGTTTCCCTATTGTTTGCAGATACATCCACGGCCACAGGAGGGGACAGCTCCACGGACCAGGAGGAGCCGCAGAGCCAGACTTGGTCAGCAGCCGATGAGTGGTCGGAGGGACCCAGTGACACGGAGGGCGAGGGGAGCCACACCGAGGAGTCCTCAGCACCATCCACCTCAGCTGAGGACCACAGCAGCTCGGAGGATGACTCCCTTATGGAGGCGGGTGTCAGCAGCCACCACACCCCAGCTAGTGTTGCTGTCCCCGCCACCACCACCACCACCGCCCTCCCATCGGCTCCCATTCCCGAGGTCCGTGGAGGCTCCCATGTTCGGGAGCGTGTCTCCTTCGGGCCAGGCACCGCACCCCCTGCCCCTGTGTCCCCTGCTGCCCTGAGTGAGGAGTCTGTGTACCTCCTTTGCCAGCTCCATGTAGGGCAGACAGCGATGCTGAGTGTCCTCCATGCACACACCACTCTGTTGACTCAGCTGGTGTCGTTCATGGAGGGCATCTTATCGGGCATGTCTGCCCTACAGAGGGGCAATAGGTCCATGGACTCCTCCCTGACGGCAGCAGTGTCCCTCCTCCAACAGTCCCTCACCCCTCCTGTCTCTGCCCCATCCACACTCCCCAGCACCTTACCTGTCCCAAGCACACACACACCGGCACAGGCACACACCAGCACAGACACGAGCAGCACACACACACACACGCCACGGACAAGAAGCACACGCACGCACAGTCAGGGGACTGAAACCACACTCACAGGGGATGGGGCCCAGTCACACACACACGCATCCACGAGCACTGCGCAGTCCACAGTTGCCTCTCCCTCCAAAGCCCCCTCCGTTGCCTCACCTGCATCACCAAAGACCCAGCGGCTCTTCCTCAGTGACCTCGGCCTCTTCCCCTCCGATCCAGCTGATACAGCATTCAGTGGGAAGAGGAAGCCCACCCACATGGAGCGGAGTGCCCCTCGCCACCGGACACCCTCCCCCAGGCGCAGACCGACTGACGCCCCCATCCGCAAGTCCCCCCGGACCCGGAAGAGCAAGACCCCGCCGCCGCCCTGCAACTCAGGCACCAAGTCTCCTTCCTCCATCCCTCAGGCCCCCACTCCACAGGTGCCCCCACCACACCCTGCCCCAGGTTCCCCACCCACAGATACACCATCCCCAAAAGGATCAGGCCTTCTCCCCTGCCACTTGCTCTTCCGGTCCCACACCCCCGCTGCGCTTGTCTGTGCCACTGGTGTGGAGACGGTGTCCTCCCCCTCTGTCCTGCCCACCTTACCTGATCCCCATTCTCCTCCCCTGGAGGTAGGCACTGCAGTGGAGTCCACTACCACCCTGTCTGACTTGGGCACTGCAGTGGGGAACCTGTCCACTCCATCTGCACGGTCCCCTGCAGTCTTGCCGGCACCCACACCATCAGAGTCATGCCCCCACTTGTGCCGGCACACACCATGTCAGACACCTCCACTGCAGTTGTCAGTGGCTCTCCAGCACCCACCACCCCTTCCCTGCCTCCTTCTGGTGAGCCATGATCCTGTCCCTGCGGTGCCTGGCCTGCCCCCCGTATGCCCCTCCGAGGGGATTGTCCCTGGTTTTCATCAGTGCAGGCATGCGTAGGGTGACATCTGCCACTGTCACCCTGTTTTGACTTTCATGTTGGACTGGCCATTGGCCTTTGTTTATTTTTGCTGGACATCAACTGTTAGACACACATATGCTGAATAAAGCACCTTTCTGTTCTCTAGTGCTTTTGCTTCTGATGTACATGTTGTTGATGATGCTAACCATGCCCTTGCTGCAGTGATGGTGATATTTGGTCTCATGATAATGAAGTGTTACTGTGCAGGAACACATGTGGTCCAGGGGGAATGTGTCCTATCCTGTGGTGTATCCATGTCATCCTTAGCAGCATCTGAGGGTGTCATGTGTTCAATATTTGGCAATGGGATTTCCTACTTACATTAGCAATTTCACATCTGTGGCTTCCACCCCTGCACATCTGTTGTGCCTGCCATTGTTCAATTAGTCTACTTCCCTGACCGTGTGGCCATCTCCACTGGACATGCAGGTTTGGGCATCAATGGGGAAGGACTCATCTGTGTTGTCAGTGCAACATTGCTATACAAGTGTGTTGGATCTGTGCTGATGATTTCGTTGGCACTCCCATGACCAGGCTGATGTGACGGAGCCTTCATTTGGTGCTAATTGTTGACTGTGTGACCAAGTGCTCAGCTGACATGATGGAGCCCTACTGAGGCAACATATGGCACAGCTTTCCTCACACAGGAGTGGAGTCCCCTCATGGCAGTGTGTACTCCTGTGACATTGCCTGCGCCCAAGGTGTGTGTTGTATGAGCATGTCTGTGTGTTCACTTCCATTTTGCTGTGCATGCTGGGATCCCTAGTGTTGTTCCTGTTTGTGATGCTTGCTGAGTTGACCTATGTTCCCCCAAGTCTTCTCCCTGGATTCTCTGTGATGTGGGTGCATGGCACATTACTGGTCATCAGGGTGTCACCCATAGGTGTGTTTGCTGTCAGGGCTGAGTTTGTGTGCAGACGCAGATGGGTCACAGTCAGGATTCCCCTTGGCACTTGTTGTTTACACCTGTCATGTGATTTCCAGTTTGTGTTATCTTTCAGTGATTGTGACACGTTGTGTGTGTGACTGCTGGCACTCCTCAGGGTCAGGGCTGCAATGTTGGTAATTGTCTATGTGTGTTCTTTGTGGGTGACCTTGGCTTCTTCATTGGTGTGGGACTGTGGCTGGGATCCCATTGGTTGGTGTGGTATTGCCGTCATGTCCATGTACAGCGTAGTGTGCAGTGTGTCAGACATTCAGGAGTCTTGTTGAGTGGCCATGTGTGATGTGTTTCTGCACCTTGGTTCCCACCCACCACCCTGGGATTGTCATGGGTGCATGTGCAATGTCACCAGTGCATGTGTGCTTCACTGCTGCACATTGTTGGAGGTCGAGGTGTGTGGTGTTGAGTGTGTGCAGATGAGAGTTGTTGCCCGGCTAGACCCCTGCCTCCATGTTGGCCTTGGCTTACTGGCCGTGCTGATTGATTTGTGCTTGTGTAGGTGTGATGGTAGTTTGTTGCTCAGGACACATGACTGTGGTTCACAGTGTGAAAGACATTTAGCTTTGTCATCACAGTGGGATTGTAATGCAGCCCAGGGTCACCACATTGTGGGGGCCCTGGGGGTAGTGCTGTGGTGTGTCTGTGTCTTGCTGTGTCAGTTGCTGTTCCTACATGCTTGTGTGACATGTGTGATTTGTGCTCCCTCTCATCTGACAATGCCTGATTGCCCACATAGGGGATTTGGATCCATGAGTTACCTTTGTGTGGCACTGTATGCACATCTGTGTAATTGGTATTCAGGCCTCCTCATGTGTTGTGTGGTTGCCTGGGGACACTGGCACCCCCCTCACCTGTTGTGTTTGATGTGCAGTGTGGGTCTGCCTGTTTGTGTTTGTGCATCTGCACCACTGCATTGGCATATCTTTGGTGTGCCATTGACTGTATGTTGTTTGGTGGGTTTCCCCTGCTGTCCCTGGGACTCCTAGGTCATCGGTCAGCACAATGATCATTGTTTGTGTGTCCCATTACTGCCATGGTATGTTATCTGTTCACCTCACATCTACAGTCTCCACAGGGTATCTGCATTTGTGTGCCCATTGGTGCAAATATGTGGGTCTGCATTCTGATGGTCACTTCTGTCATTGTGTCATTGATGAATGTTGACTGTGTCAGCCCCCATGGGTGATGTTTGTCTGCACATGGCCAAAGGTATGTCTTATTTGCACTGCAGTATTTGCCTCCACCAATGTATGTTGCAATGGGACACATGCACTACTTTGCCACTGATGTGTTTTATGTTCTGTGACCAGGAATCATCCATGCAGTTTGGCAGTTGCAGCTTTTTCTTTGTCAACACTTGCATTTTGGTCACTGTGATGATGGGGGTTTGGACCCCATTGCCACAATGTTCAAAATGTGCTTCAGCTATGGACCCCACACTTACATTTTGGTCACTGTGATGATGGGGGTTGGACCCCATTGCCACAATGTTCAAAATGTGCTTCAGCTATGGACCCCACACTTACCTTTTGGTCACTGTGATGATGGGGGTTTAGACCCCATTGCCACAATGTTCAAACTGTGCTTCAGCTATGGACCCCACACTTACATTTTGGTCACTGTGATGATGGGGGTTTAGACCCCATTGCCACAATGTTCAAAATGTGCTTCAACTATGGACCCCACACTTACCTTTTGGTCAATGTGATGATGGGGGTTTAGACCCCATTGCCACAATGTTCGAAATGTGCTTCAGCTATGGGCCCCCACACTTACATTTTGGTCACTGTGATGATGGGGTTTTGAATCCCATTACCACAATGGTCATGGCCTGCTTGCATTGTGGGGGCCACACACATATATGTGTGGCACATGTGATAGGGGGTCACATTGTATGTTCAAAGTCATGTTCAGTGTTGTAGGCATTTGACACAGTCTACACACGCTTGTCATGGTGTTGGGGGGGATGTCTTTTTCTTGCATTCCCTAGGTTGTAGTGTGCTGGTTGTGTCATGCATTGTCCATCCTATGAGTGGGGGTGGGGGTGGTGGTAGGCATCCAGCCCCCCATGGGTAGAGGTGGTAGTAGTGACAGGCATCCAGCCCCCCATGGGTAGAGGTGGTAGTAGTGACAGGCATACAGCCCCCCATGGGTAGAGGTGGTAGTAGTGGTAGGCATCTGGCACCCCTGGGTAAGGGTGGTAGTGGTGGTAGGCATCCAGCCCCCATGGGTAGGGGTGGTAGTAGTGACAGGGGTCCAGCCCCCATGGGTAGAGGTGGTAGTAGTGGTAGGCATCCAGCCCCCATGGGTAGAGGTGGTAGTAGTGACAGGCATCCAGCCCCCCATGGGTAGAGGTGGTAGTAGTGGTAGGCATCTGGCACCCCCTGGGTAATGGTGGTAGTGGTGGTAGGCATCCAGCCCCCCATGGGTAGAGGTGGTAGTAGTGACAGGCATCCAGCCCACCCTGGGTATGGGTGGTAGTAGTGGTAGGCATACAGGCCCCTATGTGTATGTGTGGCATTGGTGAGGGCCATCCCGCCCCTATGGTGCTGCTGTTGCTGGGGTAGGTATTTCTGCATCCCTCTGTGTGTGATGTGTCGGGTACGTGTAGTTTGTTTTTGTTGTTGGTGTCTGACTTACCTTCTGCGCCGTACGCGTCCGTGCCTGTTCCGGTAATAGAGGTAGAATATTGGTAGGATCGGCACGATGGGATTCATGGTTGGTTCGTCTCGTTCGTCTTTCTCTTTGCTTCGCCTCGTCCTCGCCGCTGGCGTGTTCATCTCGTAGCCGTGGATCGTGTTGTGGCGCGAATCGGAGCTTATGTGCGCCTCGACCGGATGCTTTGACGTGCCGTGCGTAGCGACGGGTTCGGCGCGTACGGGAAGCGCATCGTACATGTCCGGCCTGACGGGGCTGCATTTTTGCTTCCGTGCGGCTCGATTCTGCGATTCCGGATCCGCCTCGGTCTGAGTTCAGGTCCTGTATTGGGTGAGTACGACTGGGTCGGGATTTGGGCAGTTGTGCGCATCGTACTTGCTCGTTCGGACGTATGTGCGGATCGGTCGGGAAACAGGCATTCGCCTGGATTTTTTCCCGAACGAATGGTATTAGGTGCGCCTCCGACCGGGATCGGAATCGACCCCTACATGTCCCTATGAATCGCACCAGTGCTGTATGTGATACGGCGTGATCTGTATTTACAGAAGGGGCCACATGAATGTCTGCAGGCCTTATGTAATACCAAAGTGCCTCCGGGGGAAGAAGAATGTGGGGGCACACATCCCTTGCACCCTCCATGGCACTTTATGTAATGCAGCCTTCAGACTGCCATTGAACAGTATCCTCTCTGCTACTCTTGACCCTGAACATAACCTGGAAAGAAGCTACTACTCCCCTATTACGTAACACCCTTGAATCGCCATCCCTCTATTAAAAGTGCTGCATTACGTACCAGCTAGGTCTGCACTATATAAGTCCCATTACTCACGTTGTTATTATCTATCTTGTTTAGAGATGGTGTATTCATTAAAATCATGTCAATTTAATACGATTCTAGTCATGTTTTCCAGACCTTTGTTGAATTACAATTCAATATGTATAGTATCAGGCCCCAGAAAAGTAAAAGTCACGGCGTTGTGATCAAGTTTAAACTCCTTACTGCAGTTAGTGGAATTGGTAAGACTGACCAGATGGGGTGTTTTTGGAGCTCTGTTCATATGGCCTCCCCTGATGCACAGCATAGACTATGTACTGTAGTCCTGAATGTCAACAACAAAAATATCAACCTACCAAATATTGAGGTCCAATACTAGCTATCAAAATATCATAAACCCCATATTTAAAATAACAAAATTATCATCCTAAAAAATTATCTAAACTAAAAGCAATCTAATACGAAAATATAGATTACAATGATATTAAGTTTAAAATTAACATTAGAATTAAAAAAATATTGAAAACCAAAATATATTTTTTACATTTTGAAATTAAAATGTAAATGCATTTGATTAAAACTAATTTTAAATGTTAAAAATTTGCAAACCTTTTCTAAAGTATATTTTATATAACTAAAAGGAATTTATTTGTAATAATTTCCTAAAAATATGTATTTTAAATTTCAATTAGTTAAACAATAATATAACTTTATTACATTAAAATATGTGATTTGTTAAAAAAAGAAAAAAGAAAAAATCAAAACAATTTTTGTAATCATCTATCTGAAACTAAAAATTAAATTGATTACCTACACAAGTATTTTTTTAAATGTCCAAAATGTAAAATAATTTCATATAAATATACTAATATATAAACATTTTATTTGACTAAATATAACATTTTTAGGTCTTGCATAGGCAGCGCGCATGCGCTGTCTCTCCGAGACATCTAGTTATCTGTATAGCGAGGGTAATCCCGCCTGCTTCTTGCAATTGGCTTATTCACACATTACTGTAATTTCCGGCCTCCCTATTGGTTGCTGGTCGGATGCATCACTTCCGTTTTTATCGGAAGCAGCACCGACCAACTACAGTTATATTGTGCTGCAGGGCTTTGTCCGTTTCCTTTAGGCACTACTTGGGCATTTTTTAGGTCTCGCTGAGCCAGCGCGCATGCGCTGCCCTGCAGACATTTAGTAAGGGGCTTTTGAAAGTGCTACCAGAGAGGCTCCCAGCTTGCGTTCACGATGGCGTGCACACGCGCAGCTGCCATCTGGGTGTTCTCTAATGGTGTTCACACTACCCCCTCCCTTCTCAGAGGCGCCATCTGGCTTTCCTCTCGCTCGGACAAGCGCTCCTCCGCCCCTCCCCTCCCCCGCCGCGTCGCGCTGCTTTCACTTTTGCGCGCGGCTAATGCTTGTTTTAACATTTGGCTGCTCGCTCCCTTGTTTAACTCGCACCTGAAACTACACCAATTAAAAAGTCAGGCCGGAAGTCCAAGTTTTGCGGCCGCACACATTTCTTTTGTCAATTCTTGCATGTGTGGATCGGGAGTTTTGGAGCACGGCTCGGTTAAATTTAGTTACGAGTCAGTTTCCTTCTATGGATATACTTACTACGTCTGCTCACTGAAAGGTGCAATCTTGTGCAGCTCGCTGCTTCTTGCACCGTAGTAATGACGATGCGCCCTTCGCCCCCTCTCCCCCCATACCCCCCTACCCCCCCATGGCTGAGTGAATCACGTTTATTTTTTTTTAACTCGCATCTGAAACAACATTAATTAAAAAGTCAGGCCGGAAGTCCAAGTCGACCGTAAGCGGAGGCAGGCCACGGAATTGCTGCTCTCGCTGCCTATCCTGGAGTGGGGTATAACCTGAAAGTTCATAATGCTGCCTAATAAAAATATACTTTTACACTACTTAGCGTGCCGCACGTTCATTATGACATTTATTCTGAACTGAACTGGGACGTAAAATCGCCCCAACCAAACGCACAGCTAGGGTTGCGCCTTCTTGGCGGTACTGTTTACCGTATGGATTACAAGAATACAATGATTTATTTGGTATAATTTAAGGACCGCCAAGAAGGCGCAACCCTAGCTGTGCGTTTGGTTGGGGCGATTTTACGTCCCAGTTCAGCACACGTTACTTACCCGGTGTCATTGGGCATGGCACTCACCAAGCTGCACGCATTCAGTGAGAAAAATTGATGAAAATTGAGTAATAATGATGATATGGTGTGCATCCCTACTCTTGTTGAACTTTCAGGCTGAAATTCTTGTCCCATTTTGGGATTGCACCCGCAGAGAAAAAGTTGGACAAAGAGAAAAAATGAGTAGTAATGTTCGCATCCACACGGCAGGAGAAACATCGTGGTTCGTCCGAAAAGACGGTGTTGTAACGGCATGAATCTGAGAACCTTTATTTGTTGGAAACCTACTTTGGCTCAAGATATTAGTTAAAATGTTTGAAATGATTACGGAGTAACGTAACGAAAACGGTTTGATGCAAGTCTCCACAAGTGAACAGTATTATGGGAAATGGAGTTTTCGGCACGTAAAAGCAATTGGACAATGGAACATTGGGGGCGGTTAATGAGAACATTCTCTGACCAATTAGGAGGGATGTATGTGATTTTTAAAGGGAGGGAGAAGGGAGGGTACAATCTCCTGTTGGACGGGAAATGAGGACGGTTGTTTTTCTACGACTGTGGCAGGTATAGAACGTTAATTGAATATGGGAGACAAATGCAAGTCATACAGGCATTTCAGCCAGATTAAGAGAGGATGTGGGAAAAGTATTGGAATGGATGGGCATATCGTTACTGAGCAGGAGTAGTTTGAAAAGTAAGGCGGGTTGAATGTGGTGTTAATTCAGAGTGTATATGCAGAGAGAATGATAGATGAGTGAATTTACGAGTGGAGGGGATAGAGGTGAATGTGGAGGGTGAATTTGAGTTGTTTGGTTGGGAGAGGGTTGTGAATGGGAGAGTTGTAATAGGGGAGTAGTGTACTTGAAAGGAGGTGTTAGCAAACGTAAAACGAGGTTTGGAACGTTAAGGCTGTTTGTGTTGTAAAACTGAGAGTAAGAGGAAGTGCTAGGTGATGGGTATGTGTAAGGTGGGAAAGAGGGTTGACTATGCAGTGAGTAAAAATCAGGAGGTGTATGAGGATACATCGTAACGATTACCACTAATCAATTAAAAGGGATGACTATCTCAGGTGGTGGATGAGTTAAATAAATGGGAAATGGTTCATGAGGATTGCGAACTTCTTTTAGCTTTGTGTAGTACATTGTCTTTGCTGTGATTCACTATGGGGGTAAAAAGCATGTTACATTGTAATTGAGCATTTAATTTCAAGGCACATTAATTTGTAAATTTTGATGTTAGAGATTCAAACGGTAATAGTTATTGTTTTATTGTTTTATCTGCCATTGTAGTGACCCCTGATGAAGGGCACCAGCGGCCCGAAATGCATTGGGTTTTAAAATAAATCAACACTGCCTCGGACGAATGTGTATCTTTCGTGTTTTTGAAAGAGGTTCGGATGGCCCAGCTTAAGCACTAGAAAACGTGAAAATTGGCACACCACTCCGCGTGTGGAAGAGAAAATGATGTTGAAAATGAGTTGAATCTACTGTTTACCGTATGGATTACAAGAATACAATGATTTATTTGGTATAACTTAAGGACCGCCAAGAAGGCGCAACCCTAGCTGTGCGTTTGGTTGGGGCGATTTTACGTCCCAGTTCAGCACACGTTACTTACCCGGTGTCATTGGGCATGGCACTCACCAAGCTGCACGCATTCAGTGAGAAAAATTGATGAAAATTGAGTAATAATGATGATATGGTGTGCATCCCTACTCTTGTTGAACTTTCAGGCATTTATTCTGAACTGCCACACTGCAGTGTCTGCTCACTGTACTACTTCGTTTTCAGCGTTGTTCAGACCCACTAACCCCTTTCTGTGTCCTGGGGTGAACCACTACGGTGCTGGTCTGCCCTGCTTGAAAACAACTACTTATTCCTCGCATGGGTGTCATTGCTAATATTTTTTATGTTTCCCTCGTCTTCATTGCTTGATTGTGCTCACAAAAAATGTTTTACTCATAGTCCTTGGAATATCACACATATTTACACTGAAATTAGGAAAATGTGACACATGGCAATCGGAAACCTTGGCAGCTATGAGTCACTAGTGCTTGCGCCGCTGCAGTGCACCCGAGTGTTTGTGTTACATAATTTCTTTTTAGGGGAAGCGCGCGATCAGCAGCTGTCTGCAGTCAGTGGGAGCGAAGCAGTGAGTTAAAGAACTGTAGCTCGAAGTCGTGGCAAGGCAGCAGGAGAGGCTTCCAGCTGCGGGCAGTGACCAAGTGTGACTGTGTGAAGTATGGCTGTACTGTGTACTGCACCGGAGCAGATGCTTTTTTTTTTTCATGGTGACCGCGCTAGACCGCTGTCACGTGGACCAGTTCGGAAGAGTACCCGTCGATGTTTTCAACTCCCCTCCCCCCCCGCCCCCGTTGTGCGTGGCAGCCCGGGCTGAGACAGCTTCACGGGCACACACACAGCCGCACCCGAGTACTTCATTTGCTTGATAATGACGCTTCGTTGTTCTTCATCCTGAAAATAATGAAAATTACGTGTGTGCTGGCATTAAATATGCACATACAGCAGGCGCCCTGAGGGGCAGTTTTATTAACTGTTGAGTATTTGGAAGAAGTGTTGGCTGCGGTTTGGAGGGGTGGGGGTCGTTTGCGCTGTGTTTTTTCTAAAGCAGCTATTTTTGAGTTTAAAAGTAGGAGCAGAAAGTACACTTGTGTATCTTTCTCATGTGCAAGTACGTGTTGGAAGACAATTTCAATAATATTGAACAGATTCTCGATTCCCAGGTATGGTTTCCCTTTTGCACAGCAGTAAAGTGAAAACAAACATTGGCATAGCCAATAGGTCTCGCCTTTGGGGCCTTATAAGTGTTTAGCCAGAGCTATTGACTTTGCCAATGTCTTCAAGCTGTGCTGTAGAGAAGTGTGGCTGCTGTGCAGCATGCTGAAAAGTTATAATAAAAAAGTGTCAGAAGCATTTTTGTTACTTTATATATGACCAAGAAGGCATTTGTCGGGATTGTCAGTAGCACAAGACAGACAAAAGCCACTAACCTCCTTTTAGCAGCCAGCAGGGACGATGATCTGTAGAGAAGCCTCCCTATTCCCCTGAGCGCAACTCCCCACAGTGTAATTGACACAACTATGAAAAACAGCACCCTGGGGAAAAGGGAAGGGGATAAAATAACAAACTGTGCTGCCGGGAATATTTGATTCCTAGGTCTGGTCTAAGGGCTCTGTATTTTCTCCTTGATTGCACCTCACTGCAACGGGGGGGGAATAAAGAAAGAAATCAAGCATGAAAAGAATCCGCACAATCACACAATTTCAGTCAGCAGATATAAGACATACGAGTCACTTACAAGGAGCCCTGCCGCAGCGGTGAAATAAATAGGTCAATTTTCCTTCAGAGAGAGTAAACGATTTTTCAATAATGTTAAGACTGTAAAAAACAATTTGGACCGCAGCATCACCACGGAGCGATATCTTCCAGCAGTTAATCCTCACAGCTAGAATATACCATAGTACCGCAAACAAACAGAAAGCTGCTTTAAAAATACTCAAAATATAATTAGGGTGATAACAGCACTCTCAACCACTGCGTCACGCCTCAAACAAGGACGCGCTGTGTAAATTACCAGCACGAGTCCGTAATCCACAGGAAAATACTTCAAGACTAGGTCTGCCCACTCACACGATACCTGTGACTGTTCTCGCTCCCAAAGGAAGGGCAATCCGGAGTGAAACACACAAGAGTCTCTTGTGCAGAATCCCGAACCGCGCTACGATTTTCACGAACAAAGAAAAAAAACAACGAAGATTGCAGCGTTTCCCAAATCTCCTCCGGCGGGAAGGAAAGCGTCCGCACACGTGGGAAACTTGATTCACAATGTCAAGCACCTTCCCATCACGGAGGAGGTGCTTATATGGAGGCGTTTCGACCTGGTTGTTCTGTTTGTTCCGGCGAGTTCCCGCTGCCTTCTGGGAGTTGTAGTGCAGCGGGCTCCTCTTCCATTTATACCCATTCCCATTCACACAGGTGGGCCTACTGTGGTGCAGCTGTGCAGATTGGACCCTATACTGCTCAGAATCGTGACAGAACCCCTCTCAAGGATCGCCGACTCGGCGGTCGACCAGGCTTTCCTGGATTGTCTGTGATGGAATTGCTCTAACAGTTCAGGGCAGTGGAGATTCTGAACTGGTTCCCAAGTCCTATCCTCAATTCCAAACCCTTTCCACTCCACCAAATACTGTATTCGCCCTTTAACCACTCTGGAATCTAAGAGTTTCTGGACTTCATATTCTTCCTGTCCATCTATTTCCAAGGGGGAGGCCGAACAGGTAGTCTCATGCTAGTAGGACATGGTTGGAGTAGAGATACGTGAAACACTGGGTGAATGTGCCACGACAGGGGCAGGGTTAATCTCATGGCTACAGGATTGATGACTTCTTCTATACTGTACGGCCCGATGTATTTGGGTTTTAATTTGTCTATTCCCTTCAGATGTATATTCTTTGTAGCGAGCCAAACCTTATCCCCCACCTGATACTCAGGTGCTGTAGTGCGTTTTCTGTCAGCAAAGTGTTTTTGCGCTGTTTGCGCTGTGGTGAGGTGTCTTTTTGCATCGAGTAACACCGCTCTTAAATGAGCATGATGCTCGTGTACGCTTGGGAGTTTGGACTCAACGGGCCATTCAAACGGGAGCATGTTGGGATGATGTCCGTAAAGACAATAGAACGGGGAACACCCCAGTGTGGAATGCTCAGCGTTATTATAGCTTAATTCCGCCATCCATAGTAATGTAACCCAGTCTGTGGTGTTTTGTAGCGTAAAACAGCGGGAGATATTGTTCCAGTGTCTGGTTAAGACGTTCTGTCTTCCCATCTGTCTGGGGGTGGTAGCTGGAGGAAAGACGCGCATCAATGTTCATCGTTGCACATAAGGCCTTCCAAAACGAGAGGTGAACTGCGTCCCCTATCGGTAATCAGAACACTAGGTATTCCATGTATTCTGACCATGTTTTGAAGAATAACAATGGCCAGTTTGGCGGCTGTTGGTAATCCTTGCAATGGTATAAAATGTCCCATCTTCGTTAAGTGGTCTACTATTACCAAAATAACCGTGTTACCCTCGCAGGGGGGCATCTCCACGATAAAATCCATAGATACAGTATGCCAGGGTCGAGGAGGTACAGGTATTGGTTGGAGTAGACCTGTGGGTTTGGAGTGACTGGCTTTTCCTTGTGCACACACAGAACAGTTTTTTATGTATTCTTTGGTATCCGTCCTCAGAGACGGCCACCAAAAGGAACGCTCAATACAGGCAACTGTCTTGTATATTCCCATGTGCCCTCCCAACAATGAATCATGAGCCCATGTCAGCACTCGTATCTGTAGGTCAGTGTTGGGTATATATAAGGCATGGTGATGATACAACAGACCATTTCTCTCCACCCGATGTTCGGGGTCCTCCCTGAGCCATGCCTGTGCGTCGAAATCAGCCAAAATTACTTGGACGTCCTCTAGAAAATCCTTTGAGGTGAATAATGCAAGGGTTTGAGTTCGGAAA
Source organism: Calotriton arnoldi (assembly GCA_963921515.1). Lineage (NCBI taxonomy): Eukaryota > Metazoa > Chordata > Amphibia > Caudata > Salamandridae > Calotriton > Calotriton arnoldi. The sequence goes on from CAWUFW010020407.1 coordinate 146,371, forward strand.
GCCCCTCCGCAAGTATCAAAGGGGTTCGGGGTTCTCGGATAACATGTCTTCCTCGGTGTCAGTGATGCGAGAGAGGGCATCTGCTTTACCATGTTGTGGTCCTGGACGGTATTTAATAACAAAATCATAATCAGAAAGAAAAGGGTCCAGCGCAACTGCCGAGGTGTGAGGGCTTTGGCGGTTTAAAAAATAACAGGTTTCGATGGTCTGTGTATATCTCAATAGTGTGATGAGCCCCTAAAAGATAATGTCTCCATTCCTCGCAGGCCCTTTTTATCGCCAGTAGTTCCTTGTCGGAAATAGCATAATTCACTTCGCTGGGGGTGAGTTTTTTAGAATAATATGCAACAGGGTGTAGTTGCCCTGTTGCAGGATGTCGCTGAGACAACACACCACCTATAGCATACTGTGAGGCATCTGTTTCGACGATGAAGGGTAGATGCGGATCAGGATGCCGCAAGATTGGAGCTTGTGTAAACATGTCTTTTAAGATCTTAAACGAGTGTTCGGCTTCATCCCCCAGACAAAGGGAGTGTTCTTCCTTAACAAGCAGGAGATGGGATGGATGATCTTGGAGAAATCTTTTATAAAACGCCTATAATAATTGGCGAAACCCAAGAAACTTTGTACGGATTTTACGTGAGTGGGGGTTGTCCACTGAGTGATTGCTTTGACCTTGCCGTTGTCCATCTGACAACCATGTGCGTTGATGATGTATCCTAGGAAGGCTACCTCTTGGACGTGGAATAAGCATTTCTCCAGCTTAGCATACAGTGAGTGTTGACGGAGCCTGTCTAATACTTCCTTTACATGAATTACGTGTTCTTGGAGACTAGGAGAATAGATGAGGATATCGTCTATGTAAACCACACAGTACACGTCCAACAACCCCCTTAAGACTTCATCCTTGAAATATTGGACGCTGCCGGGGCGTTACAGAGCCCAAAAGGCATCACCCTGTACTCAAAAAGTCCAAACTTCGTCCGGAATGCAGTCTTCCATTCATCCCCGCTTTTTACCCTGACCAGATGATAGGCCCCCTAAGATCCAGCTTTGTGAAATAACGAGCCCCTTGAGTTGGTCCAGGAGCACAGGAATCAACGGTAAAGGATACCGGTTCTTGATGGTCACGCGGTTTAGAGCTCAGATAATCGATACATGTTCGGAGCTCTTCACAATCCTTCTTAGGAATAAAAAAGAGGGGAAGAAGCAGGTGAAGAGGAATGTTTTATGAAACCTGATGCGAGGTTCTCTTCAAGGTAGTTTTTTAAGTACAGGGTTTCGGGTTCTGTTAGCGCATACACTCGACTACACGGAATCTCTGCCCCTGGTATCAATTCTATGCGGGAGTCATAGACTCTATGGGGTGGAAGTTGCGTAGCCTTTTGTTTATCAAAGAGAGACTGATATTCCTTGTATTCATCAGGCAAGAACAATGTACAACAATACTGGTCTTGTGTACATGCCGTGGCTAAAAGACACGCTTGTGTGTCTACCTTTTCTCTAGACAGGACTACCTCCTTCTTGCAATGTTCTATGCAGTATTCAGAACTCAGGACAACAGTGCGGGCCGCCCAGCGCACTACAGGGTCATGTAGAGTCAACCATGGCATGCCTAGTATGAGGCGAAACTGTGGCGCATCTATGAGATCGAACTGGATAAACTCATAATGTTCCGTACCAACCCGCATTAAGAGGGGACGGGTATGAGAAGTGACTGGTCCTGACGTCAGCGTGGACCCATCCACAGCCTTCACGTATTCGGGTTACTTCTTCTTTTCCCAAGGAATACCGATGGTTCGAGCATACTTTTGGTCCATATAGTTTCCCGTCGCACCGGAATCCACTAAGGCATCCACTTCTTGCGGGATGTCTGTAGTATCCCAAAGTAAAACACTGATATTCAGATGGGCGACCGCTGGTTGTAAAGTATTGGCGATTACTGAAGAGATCGATGTCCGTCGTTCGCCCGACCCAGAGATCTCCTTCTGACTCGGGCTCTTCAGTTTTCCGACGTCTCTCTTGTTCCCATAACTGCTTGTCTTCGCGGAAATGGGTTCCGTTCTGGGAGTTGGGCCCGAGCTCCACACTCTCTTATGAAATGCCCTCCTTTTCCGCAATATAAACCACAGCTTCAGTTTACGTCTCTTCTCTCTTTCTTCTGTGGTGAGGGGACCACGAATACCTCCTATCTGCATTGGTTCGGAGAATTCCGTAGGCTTAGAGGTTTCTTCTGTAGGAGGTTTTGGTTTAGCATACCAAGCTCGCGGTTCTCCTCTGTTTTTGTCTCCTCTTCGTTCTTGTAATCGGTGGTCTAGTTGGACAGTGAGATTAATCATTTCCTCACAGGTCTGGGGCAACTGTACTACTTGTGAGAGGACATCCTTTAGTTCTCCCCGCAATCCCTGGTAAAATAAAGTAGTTCTTTTTTCCTGGGGCCAGTCGGTTTCCACCACTAGACGATTGAATGATGTTATGTAGGTCAATAAATCTTGAGACCCCTGTGTTAGGGTAAGTAGTTCTCGATCCAAGGTCATCATGTGAGACTTCCGGTCAAACAATTTTCTCATTTCTATACAAAAGTCTGTGAACCTATGCAAGACGGGATCATTTCTCTCCATTAAGGGTATAGTCCAGCTCGCAGCATTTCCTCCCATGTAGGACATCATGAATGCCGTTTTAGCCGTGTCATCCTGAAACACAGCGGGTTTGCACAGGAAATGTAATCTGCATTGATTAAGAAACGTTTCGAACTTTTTTGGATCCCCATAGAAACGTTCTGGAGGCGCCAACGGTATCCCAGTGTTTTGTATTACATGCACCGTGGGTGTGGTATCAGTGGCAGGTGGAGGAACAGGAGAGGCTGTAAAGAACCCACCCCCTTGTGTGGGGCCTAACGAGGAGGTTGCACCACATGCCCAGGAGCAGGAAGTGTGGCTTCCTGATATATGTACCTACCCCTGGGCCCCTCCGTGATAGACCTGCTACCTCTCTTCGTAATGTGCCCATCTCTTTTCTGAGGTCCTGATTCTCTAATCGCGAGGTTTGCACCTCTTGCTGCAGAGCAGTTAGGCTCTCCAAGAACGAGGTCAACACCACGTTAGTATCCATCGTCCAGGCTGGGCGTCTAACGTGGGCTTGACATTCTGTCGGGATTGTCAGTAGCACAAGACAGACAAAAGCCACTAACCTCCTTTTAGCAGCCAGCAGGGACGATGATCTGTAGAGAAGCCTCCCTATTCCCCTGAGCGCAACTCCCCACAGTGTAATTGACACAACTATGAAAAACAGCACCCTGGGGAAAAGGAAGGGGATAAAATAACAAACTGTGCTGCCGGGAATATTTGATTCCTAGGTCTGGTCTAAGGGCTCTGTATTTTCTCCTTGATTGCACCTCACTGCAACGGGGGGGAATAAAGAAAGAAATCAAGCATGAAAAGAATCCGCACAATCACACAATTTCAGTCAGCAGATATAAGACATACGAGTCACTTACAAGGAGCCCTGCCGCAGCGGTGAAATAAATAGGTCAATTTTCCTTCAGAGAGAGTAAACGATTTTTCAATAATGTTAAGACTGTAAAAACAATTTGGACCGCAGCATCACCACGGAGCGATATCTTCCAGCAGTTAATCCTCACAGCTAGAATATACCATAGTACCGCAAACAAACAGAAAGCTGCTTTAAAAATACTCAAAATATGATTAGGGTGATAACAGCACTCTCAACCACTGCGTCACGCCTCAAACAAGGACGCGCTGTGTAAATTACCAGCACGAGTCCGTAATCCACAGGAAAATACTTCAAGACTAGGTCTGCCCACTCACACGATACCTGTGACTGTTCTCGCTCCCAAAGGAAGGGCAATCCGGAGTGAAACACACAAGAGTCTCTTGTGCAGAATCCCCGAACCGCGCTACGATTTTCACGAACAAAGAAAAAAAAACAACGAAGATTGCAGCGTTTCCCAAATCTCCTCCGGCGGGAAGGAAAGCGTCCGCACACGTGGGAAACTTGATTCACAATGTCAAGCACCTTCCCATCACGGAGGAGGTGCTTATATGGAGGCGTTTCTCGACCTGGTTGTTCTGTTTGTTCCGGCGAGTTCCCGCTGCCTTCTGGGAGTTGTAGTGCAGCGGGCTCCTCTTCCATTTATACCCATTCCCATTCACACAGGTGGGCCTACTGTGGTGCAGCTGTGCCGGATTGGACCCTATACTGCTCAGAATCGTGACAGCATTATGTAAAACTGAACGACCATATTAAAAAAAGTATTTACAATATAAAATTTCCTCAGTTTTCTTTTGTTCTTGCAATGCTGGCAACTTGTTTCTGCCTATTGCAATGGTTGTTTGTTAAAGCTTTTTTTTTTGAGGGGGCATAAACAATCGGAGGGTGAAGGTTGGGAACTAGTACCTGTATTATAACACTAGCAGCGGCCAGACGCTAGGGAGAATCAACAGATGCCAGATTCCGAGAGCAGGCTGAGGTGGTGCTGAGTGATGCTGAGGTGGTAGTGGTGGTGGTGGTGGTGACTGTTGCGGAGACGATGCTGAGGTGATGCTGAATGATACTCAGGTCTTGCTGAGTGATACTGCTGTGGTGCTGAGTGATGCTGTGGTGGTGCTGAGTGATATTGTCTTGGCGCTGAGTGATGCTGTGGTGGTGCTGAGTGATATTGTCTTGGCGCTGTGTGATGCTGTGGTGGTGCTGAGTGATATTGTCTTGGCGCTGAGTGATGCTGTGGTGGTGCTGAGTGATGCTGTGGTGGCCCTGAGTGATGCTGTGGTGACCCTGAGTGATGCTGTGGTGGTGCTGAATGATGCTGTGGTGGTGCTGAATGATGCTGTGGTGGTGCTGAGCGATGCTGTGGTGGTGCTGAGCGATGCTGTGGTGGCCCTGAATGATGCTGTGGCAGTGCTGAGTGATGCTGTGGCGGCGCTGAGTGATGCTGTTGCGGCGCTGAGTGATGCTGTGGCGGCGCTGAGTGATGCTGTGGTGGCGCTGAGTGATGCTGTGGCGACGCTGAGTGATGCTGTGGCGACGCTGAGTGATGCTGTGGCGGCGCTAAGTGATGCTGTGGTGGCGCTGAGTGATGCTGTGGTGGCGCTGAGTGATGCTGTGGTCGCGCTGAGTGATGCTGTGGTGGTGCTGAGTGATATTGTCTTGGCGCTGAGTGATGCTGTGGTGGTGCTGAGTGATGCTGTGGTGGCCCTGAGTGATGCTGTTGTGGCCCTGAGTGATGCTGTGGTGGCGCTGAGTGATGCTGTGGTGGCGCTGAGTGATGCTGTGGTGGCCTTGAGCGATGCTGTGGTGGTGGTGAGCGATGCTGTGGCGGTGCTGAGCGATGCAGTGGCAGTGCTGAGCGATGCAGTGGCGGTGCTGAGCGATGCTGTGGTGATGCTGAGCGATGCTGTGGCGGCGCTGAGCAATGCTGTGGTGGCGCTGAGCGATGCTGTGGTGGCGCTGAGTGATGCTGTGGTGGCGCTGAGTGATGCTGTGGTGGCGCTGAGTGATGCTGTGGTGGCTCCGAGTGATGCTGTGGTGGTGCTGAGTGATGCAGTGGTGATGCAGAGTGATGCTGTGGTGGTGCCGAGTGATGCTGTGGTACTGCCGAGTGATGCTGTGGTGGCGCCGAGTGATGCTGTGGTGGCGCCGAGTGATGCTGTGGTGGCGCCGAGTGATGCTGTGGTGACGCCGAGTGATGCTGTGGTGGCGCCGAGTGATATTGTTGTGGCGCCTAGTGATGATGTGGTGACCCTGAGTAATGCTGTGGTGGTGCTGAGTGATGCTGTCGTGGTGCTGAGTGATGCTCTGGTGGCCCTGAGTGATGCTGTGGTGGTGCTGAGCGATGCTGTGGTGGTGCTGAGCGATGCTGTGGTGGCCCTGAATGATGCTGTGGCAGTGCTGAGTGATGCTGTGGCGGCGCTGAGTGATGCTGTGGTGGCGCTGAGTGATGCTGTTGCGGCGCTGAGTGATGCTGTGGTGGCGCTGAGTGATGCTGTTGCGGCGCTGAGTGATGCTGTGGCGGCGCTGAGTGATGCT